>JAUEPT010000101.1:0-180137 GCA_030435635.1 Armillaria borealis
CACCAACAAAAGCAGAAATACACAGATCTCGTGAAGTTCAGTCACTAGCAGGCCGATCAGGGCATAAATGCCTAAGTCAGGTTAACTAGTTGCGCAGCAATCTCGAAGCAGGACTTAGAAATGAATTAGCAACGGATTAACCTCGCATCTAGATCCGACTAGTGCGATCAGATCTGTTACGATCAGACACGAGGCAAGCCATCCCTGCGATTGCGAGTGACTAACAAGAGTTTAGTGCCCCAATTAAAGGCTTTTGTGCTTAACCTCGACGAAGCGGCTACTAGTCGCTAAGTTACCTATAGAATTGAGTGAATTGAAGTCCCTTTTGAGCAATACTATTGTGTCCTGCAAAGACCAAGAGTGTTTCGAAGTAAATTCTTGCAATTTCTCAAAGTTAAAGTATTATTCTTAGGCCAAGAGTGCCACTAGTAAGCTAGAGTGCGAACTAGTCAAGTGTTATCACTTGTAAGGAGCAGTTTCTAGGCCAAGAGTGCCACTAGTAAGCCAAGAGTGCGAACTAGTCAAGTGAAGATCACTTGTAGGAAGTAGTACAGGGCCAAGAGAGCCATTATTTCGAAGCAGTCATAGTCCCAACGAGCACAGTAGCTCAAAACCAAGTCACATTCAGTCAATTGTGTCTTACCCACCCCACTAGTGCGAGTAGTACGCTTGTAAAACTCACTAGTAACGAATAAAGTGTCTTTTGAACAACATCCCTTGATTATTGAGTCTGCAGAGTGCTTCTATCGTACTCGAAACACCCGAATTCAATCAATTGGTGATAGTGTAGAGTTGTGAGAGGTTTAGTGTCGGTTGGAGATCATTTCCGCCCACTAGTCTTTTGTCACTCGCCGTTACCGAGCACATCAGCGGCCTTTTCATTTGGGCCTGGCATAGATGGAGCCATTGTTGCAATCGTTTGATTATGCGCGATCATTAGACCTGGATTTTGGTTTGTTATAGGTTGTGAGTTCGAAGTAGAACTTGGTCCTGGCCCTGTAGGAGTAGATTCACTGGGTGGTATCCAACGTCGAAAGAGACTAAACTCGGAATCAGGAACTGGAGGGGGCAGTGGTACTGGCGCGCTCCTCTGTTGCTGAACAGCTAGATTCGCTTGTCTCCTATCCTGATATCGAGCTTGCGCTGGAAATGGATAGATTGGTGGAACTGTGACTCCACTAGCTGCTTTTGCCGATCTGGTCTTTGGCTCTCGAGGCTGACTTGGTTCAGCTATTCTGACTCTCAGACAGTAGACGTTTCTCTGGGAATTAACAACCCTTTTCACTAGTAGTCCTCAGAAATGAAGAGCGACTAGCAGATTTGCTTTTGGAGAAGGAAATCGTTGATAGTTATAAGCTCGTTACGCTTGTGCGTAAATAGATTCTTTTGGATCTAGTCGTACTAGTTTCAAATAAAACTGCTTCCCCCCCCTCGCGGTGGGCTCCAGATGAAGAGACTCTGTGCGCACAGGCTAGAAATGCAACAGCGTCGAAGACACTGATCACACCCACACCCAACACTACACACACACAAACCCTCAAGTTCGTGGGGGATTCTGATGCGATAGAAGCAGATAGAATTAGCACAACCAAACTCTCAGAATATATGATACGTCGTATAGCGATCGCGCTCGTATGGTATCTAGATTTCTCTAAGTCCAAAGGCTTTTAAAACAAGAGGAGCGACAGTTGTCGCTGGGCCTCAAGGCAAAGGTGTAGTAACAATACACACAACGTCAAGAGACGCACACAAAACCCTCAATAAGTCTTGAGCGACACACAAAATGACCTCAAGCAACTTAAAACACACAATACACGACTCAAAGCTTCGCGCTCTAAGCAGAAACCCTTCACAAAACCATCCACTAAAGCCACAGGATTCAAACCTACACGCTCGAGCTTCCAAACCAATCGTAGATCCACAGGGTTCTAACCTATGCGATCCAGAGACACAATAACCTTATAAAACCCCGTCCGCAAGCCACAGGGTTTGAACCTATGCCACTTGGGAAATATATACCCTCAAGCGAGTACTAATCAAGCCAAAGGGTTCGAACCTCTGCCACCTGTAGTACCTCGCGTCACAAGAAACCCTCAAAATACAAGAGCGCGTCCACAATGACACCAAACTCTTATTCTCAGGTTAGAGCACAAGTCAACTAATCAATCAGACAGTAGCACAAGTGCCGTGTTAGCTTTCTATGCCTCGCACGGTACTCAAGTCACTCTAAATGCTATCAATCTAGGTATATTCTCTCGCTCGAAGTTACAAACTACTCCTGAAGCTAGAGCGTCAAGCTGAGGGCTTGCGCGCGACTACAACGGGGGTCCGGAACTTGTATACTACAATTTACACCACACTATTTATCTATTCTACATCCTACAAATTAGTACAACCATATATAGTATTATTTGGGTTGCGGAACTCCGTTTCCTGGGTCCCGCGTGTGTCGTTGTCATCACACCATAGCTTGGTGGTTACTCAGAGCGCCAACCTGGGGCCAGACTCTGGTTTCTCCATGACTCGAAGTCAGTTAGCAGTGCTCGGCACGCATATGGATGTTACTTGGTATATCCTCGGAGTTGCAGCATACCGCGCAGCTCACGTATCTCGGAATAATGTCTTCTAGTAATTTCTATGGTAGCTAGACCAACCAGCTCCTTGTCTAGGTCTCACGCGCTTCGGCCGAAGCCAGAAACCTCGGATTTAATCGCATTCTGACATTCTAAAGTCTAGAGCGGCATCTGCCAGTATGGCAGTGCCTTGTGCATCATAGATCAATGTTGCACAAAGTATTAATTATCTCATAAGCGTCTTCTGTTCTATTCTTAGCACATGTATTGTGTGCACTGTCAGCGCACTCAGTGTCGAGTACTAGGACTTTAGACGTAGTGTGACCTATATAGTATCACTCTCAAGTTAAGCCATGCGCTCCACCCAGCGTCACTCAAGGCATCTTATTGCCTGCACCTTACATACTGCACTCTAGCCATTGCTCCTCTGCATTGGTAACTTATTCTTATAAAATGTAGGTATTAATACATTTCGCAAAATTACACGCGTGAACGCTTTCAGAGCGTGTCACCGCCCGACCTCCCCCCTTTGATACCTGATCCCCATCCTCCCCGCATTCGGATGCCAGCTGCCCCCCCGCCTGTCCCTGCTGTGCCTCTCCCGCCTCCCAATCTGCCTTATGGCCCCCTTCCTGAGAATGCCATCGTAGTCCCTGAAGGCTACAATTATCATGTCCCTCATCCCACAAAGAGGGGGCCATATTACCTGATCGTTCGTGGACTCAACATCGGTGTTTATACTGGATGGTACGTTCTTTACCTGCAGGTCATGTTTGTTGTTCTCATTCTGGTTTAGGGAGGATGCTGCTGCCCTTGTCATCAGTGTTAGTGGGTCCATTTACTGCAAGGTGCCCAGCGTTCACGTCGGTTGTGTTCGACTGGACACAGCCATGGCAGGGCATGGGGCCACTTGGCTCCCTTAGTTGGTATGTTTCCATTGATTATTTTCATTTTGGGTGATTGACAGCCTTCTCAGCCACCCAAAAAGCACCACGGCGACCGAGCAATTTACGGGAAGGCACGAGGGGAGTTAATCGGTAGTGTAAAAGTGTCTTCACCAATCTCTTGGCCCTGTTCCCACTTGTTTATTTTACTTAAAAAAGAAAAAGATATATCTGTATATAATAATATCAAGTGCTTTACCCTCTTCTCAATCATTAAACCGTTTTAAGGCTCGAAAATTTGATTGAATTAGAATATAATTAACTCTACTAATCAATTACATTAACTCTGTTGCCATGTCAAGGTCTTCTTTGAATACGCATCGCGTAGTGCGCCAGGACCGTCTATCGCCGAGCACCAGATGTCCTCCAAGTACCGAATAGTGTCTGTAAGAGGCTGTCCCACCTTTTGTAGCGCCGCTCTCCTCGGTGTGCACCCTTCCGCTTGTAAAGCCTCAGCCAACACGGTTTTGTAGGCATCGCGCCATTCGTATAGTCGGTCCAAAGGCACAGTAAACACATTGATCAGACCCTGCATCGTATGGTCACAGAAGTACCGGTGCATGACACTTTTGGTATATGTCACCGGGTTGGAAGTAATGAACTCCTGGAAATCGACCTCAATGTGTTTGGCATGGACACAAATTGCAATCATAGGGTCCGGGGCAGGAGGTTTCGGACCAGTGCTGGGCTCCCTACGTTGGTCTTAGATGTCAGGTGACAGACAATCCCAAAAAAAGACCTACCCAACAGTGACATGGCAGATTTCCAATGAATTGCTTCCCTTTATACGGCGAGCTTGTCTTCAGAATGTATATCATCAATATAAATGAGCTTCGGACAGCATGGTCGAATACCCACTTTTTTTTGATATATGCGACTTGGCGATGCTCTCATATTTCCTCTTGATGCCTTGATTGAGGCAAAATCAGTAAAAATTTGGTGATCGGAATAATAATAACACACTTAGTATAATTCCACCTGCTTTTTTGCCGGTTTGCCTTGAGCCTGGACTGTTCCATAGAATATTTTTTGGGGTGACCCATGTGGTGCGTGACAGAATGCAATCGGCCCAGTGTGTCCAAATGGTCTGGAATCGTCTGACCAATACCACCCGTGCATGTTTCTATCATTCTCCCCCCATTCCCTCCACTTGAACACTTGTTAACAGTCATCTGCCATTGTCTCTGTTCTCCTCTTGCATATACTATCCATTTCTGGATCTGCCCAGGACCACAAATTTGCGGATGCGAGAATGCGTAGGTGCTAGAGATGAAGGCCGGCCCATGTACTGTAAAGTGGAAGTCGATGCCTTTTGCCGTTTCGTCTGACCAAAACTCTCATAGCCATTCCCAGTCCCCCACAAGCCTGTAATACCACACTAATGGATTGCGCAAGACTTCAAGATGTCTCATTTCATGTTGTCCCTTTTGTACAGGAATATGTGGATCATCTATGCTCACTGGAGTCCGAATCTGCCTCTGGAGAGTTGGCGTTCAATTGGATTGCATGGAAGGCTGCGGTGAGTACTTAAATGCCACTTATAATAAATATACATGCATTCATTCTGTTGACAGTGTTTATGGACTGTCGCTCACATTCTGTCGACGTGCTAGTGTGTTAAGGCTCAGACCCTCGGAACGTCTCACCTTGTACTCCCTCCACAGCAGCACTGTATGGCCGCAACGATGGCTCTATACTGCCATTACCTTTCTAAGATTCTATGTTCAATGCGCGCGCCAGATACAAATGCGCTATTCAACGGTGCAGGCGATGTCCGTGAAGGCCCCTATTTTGCCTGCTACTCCCCTCCCACGTGGGAACTGCACTAATCTTCTATAACTTCAGCACGGTGACTACCTCTTGTGCTCCCGAGTGTGAGAGCTAATCGCGTAAGCAGCTGTACAGTTGCTAATGAGTGGCTTGAGCAGCCATTCTCCATTAAGAGAGTATTCTGACAGGCTTATCCCTCCCTTGGAATCTCTGCCATGCCTCCGGTCAAAAAGGTATATTCATCTCGCAATCTTCCTGTTTTCCTTCCATACTTACAAGGTTCCCACAGTTTGATTTGTTTAAAGTGGATCAACAATTCATTTTGCACAGAAACTGTCAGGTGCTCATGGCCCTGCAGGCGAGAGGACCCGAGGGATTTCCAGAGCAAGAAGAGTGGGAGAACAAGTTTATGCATGGCTGGCATTGTAAATGGCCCATATTTTGGGAGGACAAGTGTGTCAATCGTCGGGTGAGTGTCTTTCTCTCATCTCCATCACGTTGAAGCTCATATGATCTGCAGCGAGTTCTTATGGGTCTTACTTGGGCTTACCATAGACTCTACCCCAACTTACATCCTGGCGACATTGAGGCATCGGGACCCATTCCCACCACCATCATCTGGTCGATTCCCCTCTCCCAGCACCCTAAGCCAAAGCCCTGGGGACCGATTAGCATCAAAACCAATCTGGTTGTGCTGGATGGCCTTCTAACGACAGCGGATGTTATGGGTCGCCATATCACTCGGCTCATTGGGGACAAGCAGGAGGCGGTGGCGCCATTGACGCCTAGTGGTAGTGGTACTCGTAGCACGTAATTTGGCCTAGATGTACCTGATATCCATACTACTTCAATTAGACAGTATTTTGCCAAGCGAGTTAATATGGTTTGTGTAACTCAAAATTACGTAGAATAAGATCTCAACGGAACTTAAGAGATTTGTGACCAGCTTTGAGTCTGAGTTGTGGGGTCTCAAGTCATCACTGCTGAGTAGCATTCAAAAGGCATTTCTTTGCACAAGACACACAGAAATCGATGTACAACTACCTAGGGAAATCCATGCACCTCATAAATGATCTAAAAGCCATCCCAATGCCTATTAGCACAGCCCTCTCTCAAGTCCTCCTACTGGTTCATCGCCTGTGTTGCTGCCCTCCATAGTGCTGGTCGAACCTGCAAGACTCGGTTGTGTACCCGTAGTGGACGCAGCGGTGGAGGCCGCATCTGGCACGACCAGGGTGAATTGTGGGGTGATACCCTGGTCGATGAAAGTGAGGTCTGGGAGACGCTCATAGCTGACTGCCAACATGGCCCGGCGGAGGCTCTAGAAACGGAGTTAATGAACCTCAGGAAACCGTCCCAAGCAGGGAAACAAACTCACATTTTTGCGGCGCTGCATGTCAGCCGGTGGCTCTGGCCAGTCTCACAACCAGAGAGTGTAGAGTTCCTGCATGAAGCGATCGGCCTCGTCGTCATGCAGCACTTGTTCAAACACTTCCCCCAGGGATCGAAGAAACCCAACTTGATCCTCTGTGTACAAACACTAGAAAGAGCTTTGAACATGAGGACCGTGTTTTCAGGGAGACGATACGTACGGGACCATGGTCGTAGTTGTCAGAAGGGGCGGCAGCAGTATTTTGGGTAGCAGGGGGGGGGGGTTGGTGGTAGATTGACTCATGGTAGCGGTCAAAAATCGAGAGAAGGTTCAAAAGGCCGCTTGACTTCTTAAAAGGGCGGGGTTGCGGCAAGCATTGACAAACATTTTAAGCTATGATGAAGATGGCCTCGTGGTGAAAAATCAAGTTTGCAGAAGGGGGAGAAAGAGATGTCATTGAATGGGCTACGCAGAAAGCACATCAGGGACAGAAGTACAGAAGCTTTTGTTTTAGTTGCCGGGTCAGGGACTGTGATGTCATATGGAAATCAAAAATATTTTGAGAGATACATGTGATCGGAAAAGGCCTGGTGCCTTACCTATGGCGCACCTCCATGAAGGGACGCTCTCGGGTCTACCGTGCAGACGACAGCGCCATTTGGCATGATCGTACTATTTCCCATTCTCGCAGGGTGAAGGTGGGAAGGGGTGGCTCGGTGTTGCAGTACACTGGTGGGCCTAGTACTTGTCGCATGCAGTGTGTCGCCTTCATGATTCTGGATTCACATATTCCCCAGGAAGTTCTCTATGATCAGAATTTCCCGATTCAAGAACCTGCAGAGTCCAAGAAAGCCCCTCCCAAACGCTATACCAACTCTGTAGGTCGTGTGCTTCATTCTCTTTCTGTTCATGCTGAATAAATTGTTAGAATCGCCCCATGCGCGAATGGCAAGTCTACGATGGCAAAGCTGGTTTTCGTGAAGAATATCTGTTGGAACTGCTCCATCGGAATGGTTGTGGTGGGGCAGTATTACAGTCATCCTGCTCTAACTGTCAAACGGGCGACCCTGTCTTTTGGTGTGATTCTTGTCCTTTGGGGCTTCTTGTTTGCAAATCATGCTGTTTGAAACTGCATTCGAGTCTTCCTTTACATGTGGTTCGGGTGAGCTTCATTGTCTATTCTTTTCTTGTCTGTCTGCTAACTGCTGAATAATAGGAATGGAACGGCGAGCAGTTTACCAAGATGACACTCAGGGAGCTTGGCTTGCGGGTCCAGATCGGACACTTTGACGGTTCAGAATGCATATGTCCAGAATGTGTGGGACAGACTTTCACAGTCTTGGACATCAATGGAATTCACGAGGTTGATGTTGATTATTGCAGCTGTGACTGGCGCGAAGGTGCAACACATCGGCAGCAGTTACTTCGCTTTGGCTGGTACCCCACGACCCCTCTTCACCCTCGCATGTGTGCCACGTTAACGCTCCTGGACCAATTTCACGCTTTGACGCACGCAGGCAAGGTGTCCGCTTACGATTACTATCGCTATCTCAACACCATGACGGACGCATGGGGTATTCGGCTGCCTAAGGTATGAGAATTCACCTTTCTGGGTACATCCTCCTGACAGGTTCCCACAGAGGAAGTATATGTCCCTGTTGTGAATAGTTCACCAGTATAGGCACCTGAAAATGATGATGCGAGCAGGAAGGGGCCAGGAGGAGAACGGAATTGCGACGATGTCTGAAGGGCAGCTGGCTTTGCAGTGTCCCACTTGCCCAATGCCTGAAGTTAACTTGCCAGAGGGGTGGAGGTCAGCTGGTTGTTCAATCAGGTACGTGTTACAACATTGGTTCAAGGATGGTGCCTGACAGATCTCACAGTTTTCTCTACTGTGGCATCTTTGCTATGGACGCGAACTTTTGGCTTAAGAACCTCTATCGATCGACTGTAGCCGCAGATCCGGGATTGCATACAGGCCTGGCGTATTTTGTTACATACGCACTGTATGTGAAACATTTGGCTAAATATGTTACTCAGAAGGACGTGAGTGGTTTTATCGTCGCAAAAAGTCATTATAACGTTGCATACTCTACAGATCTCCACCTGCAGCGGATTCAAAACACTCGAACAAGCAGAAACAAAAGGAGAAACAGGACTCCGGGCAACCAGTGTTGCAATGTGTGTCTGCGCGAGGCATGAAATGGTTTGTGCAACGGGCATGGGTGATTTGCAAAAGGGAGAACGGTGAGCCGCTTGCTTGAATCTTTTGTCCTGAAAACTCATGCAACATATCTAGCTATGCTAATATGGATTACATCATCATGTCCAGCACCACATCTCTTGGTCTCCAAAACATCTTTGTCTCATACAATATTGCCTGTCAGTGGAATATCAACTTTACCACTCGAAATGCAGAAATGCCAGCCAATCTGCATCTCCAGGGGGGAGTCGGTTTATCATGTGGTGTTCCTAAATTGCACGCAAAAGCACACAAGCTTCCATGTCAGTGTGAATATGCCATTGGGATTCAAGATGGAACTGGGCGAATGGATGGGGAAGGAATCGAGCAAACGTGGGCACTCATGAACGCTATCGCATGGTTGACGAAGGAGATGGGTCCAGGCTCAAGGCACAATACTCTGGATGATCATTTTGCCTATCACAATTTCATCAAAATGATTGGCTTGGGTGAGTTGCAGCCATCGTTCCCCTGCTCATCACTGATTGACCTTGAACAGGGAACATGCTTCATAGATGGCTAGCAGAGGTGGAGATCCAAGTCAAGGCTCACAGAAAATACCACGCTGATTTTACAAACGCGCTCCCCAAGCCAGAGTACAAGACTGAGTGGACGGCAGTGGTGGAGGAATGGGACCGTGACAGGAGCAAGCCAACTCCCTACCTCTCGGTTGGTGAGCGTAAGCTACTCACTGTCATTCATTTAGTGCACATGCTCATTAGAATGATTTTCCTTCAGATATGAGTGAGCAAGAACTGAAGCTTAAACTAAAGGAAGACGAGCGCTGAGAAAAGGCATGTGGCGACATCCCTGTCCACAAAATCAGTGCAACATCATGCCTGGTGCTTGGATTACTCATAGAGGACAGTCAGTGAGTGGTCATCCAACAGAAATACATATCGTTATGCTAAGGAATGCACCCTAGGCGGCGTATCAGTGCAATAGTATCTGGAGAAGGTGAGCTGTCATCCTCTGAGCTTGCAGATATGGAAATGCGTCGCATGAACCTCAGCAAGCAGATCAAACAATTTCAAGAACTTCAGGTTGTCTACATGCTGGGAATTGCGTTACGAATTGAACGGGAGAGGGAGGCCACTACAGGAACCATCGAGGCTGAGGATGACAAACTGTGGTTTCCATCGGATCTCAGCGAGAAAGTCCGCAATGCCATCTGTCATCTGAGCCTGGGTGAGAAGGAGGGAATGCTTCATGAAGCACAATGTTGGGATTCCTTGGCAGTGATACATTCCTCACTCAGAGTGGAAGCATTGCTTCATGACTTTCAGAATGCAAACCTGCGAGGGCAAGAGGCTCTGATGCACACGTCCGACGTGCTTGAGGTGTGGAAAAAGAAGCGGGAGCTTGCAGCGAAGAAGTACCAATGGGCTCGAAGCGCTGTTTTGACGTTGCACGGGGCAGGGCCCTGGACTTACAAATTGAGGGAGCTCACTGCGAAAGACATGTTGTCCATGTATGGCTCTGTTCTTGACACTGAGGAAACGGCGACAGAAGTGATCATGGCCGATGACCAGCGACAGCAGAAGAAGAAGAAGACTAATCAGAAAGACATGCCTAAAGAGGTATCTTGGATTTGGTTGGCAGAGGGAAGCTTGGGGGAGCTCCGAGATGATTCCGATGTCACAGGTATGCTTTTCTTTCAGTGCGCATGTGGATTTCCTAAGGTTTTCCTCTAGATGTGTGTGTCCATTGGCTGAGGAGTCGGGCTCGGCTGAAGCATTGGGAAGAGGAAGTCGCTCTCCTTCGAGAGGAGCAAAGGCACGTCTTGGTGACCCTTCGCTATTGAGCGAAGTGGTGGGATTCTCGCAGAAGTGGATGGGACGGTTTGGCCCCGGAGATTGTGGAGGGTTTGCAAGCCTACGCAGCCCAGCAATGTGAAGCCCAGCTCGTTTTGGCCAGCAACTTCACTAGCAAATGGCCATTCCAATATGTACCTCCCCTGGACGATGAATGCGATTCCAACGACGATACGCTGTAGCCACTTTTGAATAAACACTGTAGTCCATTTTGGGTGTGAATATTAAGTAATCGTATTTCCGGCTTTGCGCTGTTGCATCAACGCCGCGAAATAGTCTGCCTGGCATCATGCAATTTTGTGGCACAGAATGCTTGAGTGGATAGTTACCTTTTGTAGCAGCCCTTTCAGAGGGGAATAAGAATACGTGGGAGGCATGGTGTGGCTGTGCTAATAAGCGGTCGAGGTGACTTCTGTTTGAATGCTGATTAGCAGTCCAAATGCCACAGCCCTACAGGATGGAGTGGAAGACATGGGTCAAGCAGGTACCTCTGATAATCCATGTCCTACCGATTCACAATATTGTCTAACATTGATAGTTGTAGATCCCAGAAGATGATCATCGAAGGAATGTAGCAAACCAGGGAATGTCGACAGTCCATGGAGCACCGGCCACCCCGAAGGAGTGGAATGGGAGTTGAGTATGCTCTTGATATCTACTATGCAAAGACTTGCTGAGAATTGAGAATCCATAAGTACTCCTTTCGGGTTCACACTTGTCACCATTAAAAATGCACAGTATTATCAGTGCTGGCAAACATTATCCATAAATGCTTCAATGAAAGGACAGCGATGACCATGGAATGATTGAAGGAGACTATAATCCAAGCATGCCTGCAAGATATGGCAGACATATGTCAACCGCACAGGTGAACATACTCTCAGTATACATATCATCTACAAGAGCGACAGGTCGACAAGAGATGACGGTATCATGTCGATACTTGTTCAATCATGCTCTAGTTGGAATAACCTGCACCCTAGACCCTCACGTCTCATATGCACCACCTGGAATCTATAGTATCCTGTCTTCCCGTGCTGCAGACTATTGAAATAAGTACTGTCCAAGACAGCCTCTCTGATCATGTTCTTGAATCCCTGCAGCTATGGAAAGCAATCCTGCTGACCTCAGGGACCCATCAAGTGAGGTTACCACCCTGGATAACTCATTTTTCTGGACATGTCACTTGTTCAGAAGACTTACAAATTCTTTCCCAGCTACCCAAGTTCAGATTGTGTTACCTTCTGTGGGAGGCATCCAGGAAGGAAGTGCCAGTGGTTATGGCACAACTCCGCCACTTTCACATTGATTCTTACCGTGCCCTCAACTTCCTAACTGCACCAATACTTGAAAGTCTGGCTATTACCAGCTTCTCACTGAGATGGTGGTTGGCATCAGACTGCATCGCCTGTTTCCTTCGTCAATCAGGATGTTGCCTTGAGAGCTTAAGCGTGTCCATAACAATGCTCAGATCGGATCTGTCAGCTTCAGTGCACAGCATCTTCTCACCTGACTACTTCTTCCAGTAACAAGATTGCAGGAGGAAAGACGCGACAACAGAAATTTGGTCTAGGATGGACTTACCCTGTTGTGTGTGTGGAAGCGTTTCACACACATCTATATGATGTATGTTCAAAATCTTATGGGTAAGGGAGTAATTGTATAGCATAACAAGATCAAAATAGGCTAGAGAAAATACAGATACAAGTGTAATGTGGCCAGACCCGTGATGCCAAGAAATGAGTGAATATCATGTAGTGTACATACACTTTGCGGTGAGTGACTTAGGGAAACAAACGACAGTGAAGACACAAGGAAACGAGCTGCTGTGATATCAACAATGAGGAGATCATGTATTAAAATGATTAACTGCTAGGCCGGTGAGCAAACCTCATACTTATATGTCACCCAAGACACCTACCATGGTATACTGAAGATTGAAATGATGTGAATCCTACTGCTTCTCAAGCTTGCGGCTACGGCCACCCGATCCAACAACCACCCTGTGAATCCATGTGAACTTTACCCAAGGTACTGGGAGTGGAGCTAAAAAGTCACCATTGATTTTGAAGTGGAGGGGGGGGGGAGGTGCCACGAGGGATTTCCGGTCTTCGGGAGCTAAATCTGAGTTGGTGCAGTAGCAGGAGCTTCATTGTTGTTTGGTGGTGCTAACATGAAACAAAAGGGGAATGGGGTTGTCATCCTGTGCATTATATCAGCTTGTACCACCCCCATTCTCAATGCATATTATCCATCATCTACATCTTCCTGTGATGGATGACCAAGTTTCAAGAATTCCTGGAATTTTGGAGGTTTCTCAATCTACCCTCGAGAGTCCAGGAGGTCAACTGTGGCATCAAACTTCATCATACCTCTGAATATTTCCATACATTGGGTATTTCATTGCTGTGGCATTATTAGAGCGGGAATTTAAATCAACAAAGGGAAACTGGCTCACCTGGACGAATTGGGAGAAGATATTTCATGCAGCCAAGGCAGCTGATGTGCTTCTGTATATGCCTGATTATCATACTATGGTGGAAGCTCAATGGCATTGCCAAGGCCCAACTTCATCAGCAGCTCCCTGATTACAACAATGGCCAGGACGCATTTGGTGCATACCAACCTGAACTGTGGTTTTGAGAGCCCCAAGTCATCCGGCACTTGTTACTATCGGGATGGAATGGTCCATCCTGACAGTAACATCTTGGCATCCAGAAATGACCGTCTTTGCTTTGATCACGTGATTTTTCATCTTTTGCCTTCTACTACTACCCTGGCGAGTTGTGAGCCCATGAATGTGACCCTAACACAATGCACCTCAATGTTGATCTGACATATGTTGTTGTGAGTTGTGATCCTACCATATTTAAGCGGCTTATCTCTGATCTTTCTTCCTCTGGGGACATCGCGGCCTAGCACACGGACATGTTAGTATGGCATCTTCAGACGTCTGAAATAGGCTGAGGTTCACCTCGCTGTGCATGTGCCCCCCAGTGACTCGCTGTACCTGAGCTTCTTCTGTTTGTTGGGTAAATGCCTTGCTGGCATTTGGTGGGTGTTGAGGTTTAATTTAACATTCAACCATGGTACATGATATTACCCTTAACAACCTGTCTTAGATCTTTTTCCACAGACCACCACAATGTACTCTGGACCCCACTGCTTCCACCTTTCTTCGCCATCAGACCACCCTGTAGTACGCCTCAACTGAAGTGCTGATCCTATGGCCAACTTCAGCTGTTCCCTTCTTCACAACTGGAACCCAGAACTGTGGGGCACCTTTGCTTAGTCTCTGATTGGTCTCCACCCTCGCACAATGCCATGTCCCATCTCCAAGAACTGTGATAGGCCACTTCTTCCTACTACCCTGTCTGATTCCACTGGTGTACTTGGAGCTCGTATTGGGTGTTCGCATCTGGTCACTCTTATGATCCCTGTAGGAGATCAAAGACTTGCATACCAGATGTGCCCTATCTTCAGAACTTGCTTTTGAATGGCAGGATCTGAGTGACATTCAAAAGCCAGTTCTGAGCAACGACAGATTCCATGGCGCAGACTTCAGGGAAGGACCATGGCTTTGTAGGTACTATACTCCAGTGGAGAAATGGAGAATGCTGAACGCTGAAGGAACAAACACTCGAATCTTGTGCAAAACATGAAATAAGACCGAGGATGGTCGTACCGATGCCCACAACTCATTGTGATGTAAATGTATTTGCCATCAAAAAGACGTCCATACATAAGCTTCAGTGTGCATGGTTAGACCATGAATTAGGAATCTGAACCTGGGCAGTAGCTTTCAGTGACTGAGCTGTACTATGCAATAGAGAATGTACCCATTGCTTCATGCCATCTGCACTCAATCCCTGCCACATGAAAGGTGTGCTAGGCTGTACCTCTTTTCTTAGAGATGTTGCAGTCAAAAGCCAGTTCATGTACCAGCTGATGTGTCCAGGCGTTGAGAGCTGGTTGCTATGGTCCTTGATGAATGGGTCAACTGCCTTTTCAGCCTCAATACTGATATCATGGCAGAAGTGGGTCATGTGATAATTGGCCTGTAAAATTGGATGTTAGGATAGATATGGGAGTTCATAAAAACTTACCAGGCTCATCCACGCACCCTTCTCTGCAATGACATACTGCCCCGACCCAAATTTGAGGTTGACAGCTTCCTGAATGTCGTCAATGCTAAGTGGAGCCGAAGGCTTGGTCGAGCATCCAATTTTCTTGTGAAGATAAGGCATGATTCGCTTGCTAAATCCTTCTTGAGTTCCATTTGGTAGATGATTGGCATTCTATTTTTTGGCACCTCCATGTACCTCCCTGGCTGTGATACTGGCTGGCCCCTTGTTTGAAAGTCTAATGGCATCCTGGACTTGGAGAGATGTGTAAGCAACCAAACATAGAATGCAAGCAAATGACACATACTGTAGTAGTAGCAGCAGTACCTGCTTGAATACCGGTTGCTGTGGCAGGCACTTTGACAATGTTGACAAATTTGAGTTTGACATCTCACCATATGTTACTGTACCTACTGGCCTTTTAAAACATCATCTCATTCACATTCAATACATCATTGTTTTAAATCACTTCATTCGTATGACATCTTGAAGTGTTACTTAATCATCAACTGGTCAAGATTGCCAATACTCAGATCTGCTCTTATAGGCTCTGCAGACATGAGTGTATTCCCTGGCCTTCCAAACATTCCTGAGGGGGGCAGTTTTGTGTGTGCCTGTACTGATACTTGTTCCCAGATTCACCTGCACCTGTGCAGTGACGGCTCTGGTTTGTGAATGTGTCACTGCACCACCAAGATGAAGACAGTCATCAGGATGATCTATCACATCAGGGATGAGGTCATTGTTTTCTCTCCCATGGATGACAAGAGGACAGCATGGTCCCATGAATATGACCACTATCAAAGGACCTGCATATTTTTCAGTCATTTTCTGACAAAGCTTTTGGAAAGGAAAGGGCTCACCAAATCATATTTGGCTGCATGACAATGTAGTAGCCCCAGTTCGGTTGACAAAAAGAGTATGCAGAGATTTGAGCATCAGCATTCCATTCAACCTGGCTACATATCCCTCATCCCACATCACGGTCGTGATGCATGCCTGCGCAGTAATTGCTACAATAGAACAGGTTAGCACCTGTCATCCCTAGATGGTCAGCCTCGCTGGTTTGAAAATCCATGGCCTTAACCAATGCAGGATCAGCATGCCTGGCACCCTCACGTAGGTACATGTTGTCCTGCAGATGTATAAAATTTCAACCTTATTCAAACATGTAAAGCACCACTTACCATTGCAATATCAAACCAGGTATGAATTCCAGCTGGAGAAGTAGAATCCAACATGGCATAAGGTCAGTAGATATCAGCTCTAGCTCCTCCGCTAGGCTGATGAGAGCCAGTACCTGTCATATCTCCTTTCATGAAGGAACCAAGCCTTTTGCCTCATTTGAGTGGCTTGAGATCTGATCTCCCTCAGCTCAATCAGGTATAAATAGAAGAAAGCACCTATGGGCAATCCTTCTCACTCTTTCCTTCATCTTCTCAAAGGTTCTTTTATCAAATGCATTGTATCACACAAAGTCAACCTACAACAGATTAGGATCTGCTTAAATAGTGAAAGCTATCAAACTCACTACATGATATAGCGTGGAGCCACCAGTGGAATCTCTGACCCAGTATAAAGTCTCAGCAACCTCTTCAATTGGACCATCTTCATCTGACTGGTGATCAATGGAAGGCATGCATTCCTCAGCTTCTGTAAAAGGCTCCATACTGGCTTTCTCAACCAAAAGACAAGTCAACCCTTGGCAGTTCTTGATGATATCGGGATCACATTTAATTGGCTGCATGCCAAATTCCGACAGTGAGTGAACTGAAGGGGGACTAGGTTCTAAAGTTGATTTTTTAGTTTTTTTTAGTTTTCTTTGATGAACTCTATGAAAGATTAACTGATTTGTGCCCAAGACATATAAGTCAACATACCATTGTGGTCTCACATGGCACCATACAATCTTCTGGGTCAGCTAGACTGATTCCATGGCCAATGATGTCTGTATCAGCAATGTCTTGCCACTTTATTTCTAGCATCTGTATACACTTTTTATTCACAGGCAGTTTTGCACACTTGACACATGCCAATAAACTTGTATATTCCATAATCTGGGAGTTTGTGGTAAATAAAGAAACCAAAGTTTCATCATTAGTAGCAATATTCACCTTGGGGACTCTGGCTCTCTTCCTTTTCTTAGTTTTCTTCAGTTTATCTGTTGTAGCCTGCATTGTCTTGTGACCTTTACCCTTGTCTCTCTGAAAATAGAAAGATATTAGCCTAGAATGCCAAGCATATACCGTAAATCTTACCGAACCAGGCTGAATCTGATGTAACCAGACATTATAATTTTCTTTCTCTTGATCTAATTCACATGTTCGGTGGACAATAGTGCATAGTTGGTCATCATTGAACTTGAGTTGCCCCTCATTTTTTTTCAGATAGTCTTTTACATCCATGAAGAGAGCCACCGGATCTGTTTTCAAAGTCTGAAAATGTGTAAGTGAAAAGATATATCTAATCCTGTCAGAGACATACACTGAAACCCAGATGCTCCAGCGATCTTCTAAGCCATTGGTGCCAAGACAACAGAAAACATTCCAAAGAGACCAAGAAAAATATCAATGAAGGATTGGCCATGCCTGGGACTAATACCGGAAATTTTTTTAAAGCACTCATTAGTAATCGGGCAGAATTTTCTATGTAACCATGTGGTGGTATCTACCAATAAAGTTAGACATACTCAGGTCCAAAACTACAAATAAAACCTTACCACAGAACCATGCGGATGGGGTTGAAACCACTCTTCATCTTCCTTCCAACCCTCTGCTATATGGTGAGAAGTCCAATTGGTCAGGATGGCACCCAGAGCCTCCTGAAGATGGAAGCATCTGAACAGATACTCAGAATGAGGGTTACCAGATCTGGGTAAAAAATCAGGGCTAGATATCTGTTCCAGCACAGATGCCAGCCCAGATTCCTGGTAAAGGCCAGATATTAGTTACTCATATACTCTTCTTCATACCAAGACCCACTTACCTGGACTGCAGACTTCCACACTCCATGTTGCCGATCGAGGATATGAACCTGATGCATGTCATGAATAATATTGGCAATCTTGGTGCACTCATCCTGGAACTTTAATAAAGCATCTTTTTCACTAGGCTAAAGTGGTTTCAGCTAGGATCTACATAGAAGATTAAGATTTCTGCTCACCTTTGTGGAGTGCCTGTTTAGCAGTATGTCCCTCAAAATGGATTGCCATTCCTTAAGCTTGATAATAGGCAGAGCAGAACTGTTCTGGGAGACTGGGAGAACAGGATCTTGTGAGCCAGGCTGAGGTGTTCGTCCACTGGGTCTAACAATGGCACTAACATCTGTATCCTCCTCACCAGAGGACAAATGGTCCAAATTGGAGCCTTTAGACTCTATGGAGTCATCGGAGTCTGAACGTTCAGACTCCACAAAGTCATCATCAGAATCAGACTCTTCCAATTTGGATAGACTGGATTCTGAGCCATGAGAATCGTATCCCATATCATTTAGGTACTGCACCAATGGGTTTCTTTGGGAGTGAGTGTTCACGGTCAACTGTTGCTAGAATGGTACCAGTACCAAAGCCAATTTTTGTGGGAGAACTTACATGTTTGACAATTCGTATTTGATACTTCTGTAGGGTTTCAAACTGCCCATTGAGGTTGTTGTAGTTCACTATGTGTATGTGATAAAAAATATCAAAGGATTCTGATGGGTCAAGATTCCGAGAGGGTATGCCCAGTGAGCGTTGAACCCAAGTAGTGATTTCTTTGGCCTAAGTTATATCAATTTCAGTGAATGAGTCTAGCCATCAGGAGGGACTCGGTATACACTGGCTGAATTGTCCATAAACAATGTTTGAGCTTCATCAAAGACTTGATTCATTGATGTCCTGCTTGAAAGTGGCTGGTCTAAGGCTAGCTGGTATTTCTCTTGAGCATGTTCTGCTGCTAAGCTCAATGACTGAGAGATAGGCTCGGTAAGGTCGGGGGGGGTACAGAGACCCAAGCCATGGTATAAGTGAGGAGGAAAGATGAAAGAACAAAAACCACGTGGTCCAAGGAAAGACGGTCATTTCTGTATGCCAAGCTGTTACCATCGGAACGGAATGGTCCATCCTGACAGTAACAAGTGCCAGACGACTTGGTAGGCACACAGACCGTTCTCATGCTTTTCCTCTTTTGTCTTCTCACCATCACTTCAACTGATACAATGCTGGTCATGCTCCATGTGTTGCCCTAGTATAAATCCTGTCCCTCTCATATATTCATGTACTGATCCCTCTGTTGTCCAATGGCAATAGGAAGATTTGAGCTCAGATGAAGATATTGAGGGTGCGTTCATGCCATTAGTTGCGATATCACTCAATGGAATAATGGTGTCATAGGAGTTGATTATTGCGCTTGTTCCGGGCTTAGATGTCCTAGTGGCTGTACATTTCTACTCTCCAACAGCGAGACCAAGTGTGTTTTCAGCAGCAGAGCTCAGTCTTTCTGTTATCCCACTACTTTCCCCGATTATTTTGACTTGTAACCACTCACATTCATCTACCGCTCACCTGAGCATCCCAAGATTGTCCATGTAATGCTGTAGACTGGTTTTTCCTGCTTTTTTCTCCATCACTCATCGTTATGTGCTGTTTTGGGGCCTGAACCACCCCAGATGATCTCTGACAAGGCACAAGCCATCTACATCCCTCGCTTATTCGTGATTTCAGATGTTCTCTGTGTTCCCTAATCCCAAGGTTCTGAACTAGTGATCTCTGCACCCTCAAGCAAGGCTGCATGCCCAGAAAACACCGTTCAAATATCCAACTCTGCAATAACACTCTTTTTACAATTGGCCTCGCTGTTACTGTACGCTACTCCCCGGTTTCCCTGCCACAACCAATCATCCGCCAATTGGCGACCACCACCACCAAGCCTTGCATCCTGCTAGCCAGTAATTATGGCTGGGAACAAGACAGTGTTCAATGTCATCTGCGAACTGGTGTTGGTGAGGGATTTAGGGCCTGAGAAACTTGTGCAGCTGTCATTGGGTCAGCAGCATTTGATGGCCTTGGATGAGAAGGGGTATATGGTCCACCATCTGGGCTCCTTTTCCCCTTGCTGACTGGTCTTACAGCATGTTCATGTCTGTTGTTGTCTCACTCTAAGCAATCAGGTTGATGTTCTCTGTCCCAGACAACTCCCTCAGTTCACTGGTACAACTGCAGGTCTGCTTGTTATGCCCAGACCCAACAATTCTATTGTCATGGATAAGGGATTTGCATGTGCTGGATGACAAGTGAGGTTCGTCTACCCTCTTTCGAACCTATACCTTGGAACTGACTGCCAATCATAGTGGAAAAACTCTGGGGATGAGTCATCAGACTCGCCCTGCAGCAGCTTCCAGTACATACCAGACATCATGGGATGCAAGATCACTACCGCTGAATCTGGAGGAGTCACACACTGAGCTCTGACACTGAACAATGATGGTGAGGGTTGTTGAAGAGGCAAGTATGCCCTGTAGTCGGGCCTGTATATACCCATGGACTCAGTAGTATTTACATTGTCTTCTTTCTATTTTTACCTACTTGCATTTGGACTGTCAAACATTTTAGATATATATACCACGTAGTTACACCTCACACCTCAGACGTGTCTCTTATTTCCCGAGTGCACATCTGAGGTGAGCTTTACTTTATTTACCTTTCACTGTACATATACTCATTGTCACGTAGTTTATATCTTACTAGGTGAATCATAGACGTGTCTCTTATTTCCCGAGCGCACATCTGAGTTTATATCTTACTAGATTTATCAACTCCGCATGCTCTATTCCTAACAAGGGTGTTATGACTATTCAGAGTCTTATCTTTTTCTATTGACCTCACCGTGAACGCCTTGACAGGTGAGCTCGGTCTGTGACTGGCTGAACCCAAATCAGCTACCAAACCTATCAAGCACTGATTATTGGGCACTCTCGATGTACTGTCTATCACAGGAACTGAGGACATCGCTTTTCTTTGTGTAGCTGTCAGACAACATGAGTGACCTACCAAGACCCCTCATTGAGGTTGAAGTCAGCAATGCCTGCCTCATATGTCGGGAGGAGGACAAAGAGGAAGTGCTGGAGTGCGCTAAGGCATGTTGACATTTTGTTTTCCAAGCCCCCCCAAGCCCTGACACCATTTTAAGACAAAATCCTTTGGCGTGAACACTCTGCCTGGCTGAAAGAATGCTGCTACGAGCTCCAATAGTGCTTTCACCAAAATAGGTCACATCTTGGAAGGGGACAACAAAGAATCCGTATTCGTGCGCAGATGCTCAAGGAGGATTGGTAGGAGACAAGCTTCCTGTTCTTTGAATTGACTGCTCAATATCATGAGCAGAATTTGGATTATGCGAAATAGACTCATTAGGATTTCATGGGACCTATCAGATACATTGAATGCAGCCATCCATGTTGATAACAGTCATCAGGCATCATACCATACATGTATGTTCTTAACTCAATGTGCTTCTACGCACTCTCATATATTGTCAGGGCTTCGGATGGCCTCTTATCTACCATCTGCTACCACCCTTGTGCTTTAGATGTTGAAAGCCTTTCTCATACTTCCATGTGTCTTGCTGACAGTCTTCATCATGAGGAGAAACCCATGGTCCACGACTCCCGACTGCTATATTGATCTCACACCAGGGTCACTTGGCATAGCCAAGAACCTTCAGCCGTAGGTTTCACACACATGGAAGGTACTTTGTGTTCCCATAGTTCTCCATACGGTCCTAACATTGCATGTGCAGGTTTATGCCTTGTACTGCTGGATGAAAGGGCAAACAAAAGGAAGAGGAATTACCCCTGGTTGAGCTTCAAGCAATTGTGGCGCATCCTAGTACACTCTTGGTATCCCTGGCGGTGTGTGCAGCGATGGGAGCTGCCTGAATGGTGTCATCTAAGCACGGTACACATTGTACACGGAGCATTCGCCATGACCTCTAAATAGGGATGTTCCATCCCCCCTCAACATTTGAGGTATGTTCAATAATGCATGCACTGCTCTTCCTGTGGACGTTGACTGTGAAGTCTTCAGACTTTCAGAGAAGGAATGGACCATCGTGTCTCGGCATTCGTCAGTGTGAGCTTAGAGGACAGTATGACCTCGTTTGTCACATCCTGCCTTGGTCTTGACCCCAGCGCCATTACGTTCAAAATAGGCTTTGTTGGAGAAGTGGCTAGCCATGTGTTCATCCTTCAGACTCATGTTTGGCTTTTCTCTCTTGTCTCATAGAATGGAGGTATTTCTCTTTGACGACTGTAGGGTGGTGTCCCATTCCCCAACGTGGTTGGCAATGTCGCCATGAAGAATAACAAGGTCCATCACTTGCTTATAGCAGCAAACTTTTCATTGATCTCTATCATTTATCTAGATTATGCCATTTGGGTCATCGTTCGTGTCTCTGGGTAGGTTTCCCACTCTGGTTAGCAACCTTTTTTGACTGCTATATACATAGCAAGCATCGCTTCATGGACACCTTCTGTGGCCCTTGAAGATGCCATTGCCTCCACCGAGTTGACACTCCCAGGAAGCTTCAACCAGTTCCCCCTGCTCTCAGGTACCTAGTCAAGGATTACAACACCATTGTGCTCATGCACATAATCCAGACCGAGAACAAAGAAACTGGGGTCTGGTTCAAGGCATTTGTTGAACCCCACACTGGAGAAGTCGTCTTGGTCACGGACTTTGTTTTTGATAATTTCTCCTTTGGGCTGACATTCTACTGGAATGACTACTACATATGCTACATAAGTCTTTGCTCAACTGACCCGCCTTCCTTACCTCTTGCTCCATTTAGTGATACTTTATGAATCTAGAGTTCCATTATTCGAAGCAGTATTCAACCAATAATTGCAGGAAAACAATGCTATCTCCTTCAAGAGACACTCAGCGACTATGCAGCAATTTTCAACCGGCCTGAACTTTACCTACACAGAGAATGATAGCTTGGCACCAATGGTTGCTGCAAACCACGCACCAACCTGTTCTATATTGTGTACAGTATCCACGTGTTAAGTATATGTATGTTTGTTCTCGCCTATTCCATGGATTATCAATAACATCTCCATAGGTATGTTTCATCGGGGTTCATCCAGATCCAGATCAGGATAATCAGATCCCCCTTCATCAGTCCATGTTCAATTTTCAGACAAACTTTAGATTGGGAGGTGTCGGTTATGATTGTGTTGCAGTGGCATCAATAATGCTGATTTTGCTATACCTCCTGGGTGCGTTGTTCTTATGAGTGCCACTAACCTTGGTATTCCATTAGTGGACAATCTGGTCATATGGGTATGCTTTTCTCCCTTAGTTCTTACACTGACTATCCTCAAGCTTAAGGGATGTTCTTGAGGGGTTCTATCGGTAAGATGTTTCTTTGAAAGTTGACTGTCTTCAATAGGCGTCAATAGCCTGATCACGATGGCGCCCTGGACAACACATTGTGCTTGAAAACACACATGGCCTTACGATTCAGATGGCTCGCAGAGGGATTGGGCAGTGTTTGCAGACTCTTGAAGCGGTGTCACGCCTGCAGTGTGTCTAAGCATGTAATTTCGTGAAAATCAATGAAGTACACTTAGGCACTGTGCAGGCTTAGCGAGCTCACTGACAGGGCAAGCAGCACGAGAAGGAGCAAGGTCACTAAGTCAGAATACCCTTCTGTCAGAAAAAGAAGCTGCAGAATTAAAACATAGGACTTTGTTGCTGCACTGTACCTCACAGGCATGCACGGCAATAAGGCCGACTTAGCAAGCTCGCTGGCAATGACATTAGTTGGCACTAGGGGTTCAGGCTTGGTGGGATGTGCTTGTACTCGGACCAAAGCTAATTTAGATAACTATGCGTTGATAATCAATGACGCATAGGCCCTGGAGATCTGGAGAAGTGATACCACATGAGAGATAATCAAGAGAACCACCAGGCATGGTCTGGAAATGGGGATTGACCAACGAGATTAGCAAGCGGACCAGAAGTCCAATGTGTCTCTTGGTTACCGTGTCTAGACTATGACGCTGTCACCTTCGGAGCAGAACAGAGAACCAAGAATGACGTTGAAGAGACTCTGTGGACGCAGGCTAGAAATGCAACAGCGTCGAAGACACTGATCACACCCACACCCAACACTACACACACAAACCCTCAAAGTTCTTGGGGGGATATTATGCGATAGAAGCAGATTGAAGCAATACAACTAAACTCTCAGAATATACGATACACACGTATAGCGATAGCGCTTGTAGGGTATCTAGATCTCTCTAAGTCCAAAGGCTTTTATAACAAGAGGAGCGACAGATGTCGCTGGGCCTCAAGGCAAGGTGTACTACAATACACAACACGTCACCACACACCAACAAAACCCTCAATAAGCCTTGCGCGACACACCCAGGTGACCACAAGCAACCTAAACACACCCTAAACACGACTCAAAGCTTGCGCTCTAAGCAGAAACCCTTCACAACATGTCCACTCAAGCCACAGGATTCGAACCTACGCGCTCAAGCTTCCAAACCGATCGTAGACCCACAGGGTTTGAACCTATGCGATCCAGAGACACAATAACCAAATAAACCCCGTCCACAAGCCAAAGGGTTTGAACCTCTGCCACCTGTAGCACCTTGCATCACAAGAAAACCTCAAAACTCAAGAGCGCGTCCACAATGACACCAAACTCTTATTCTCAGGTTAGAGCGCAAGTCAACCAATCACTCAAACAGTACACAAGTGCCGCGTTCGCTTTCTATGCCTCATGCGATACTCAAGTCACTCAATATGTTATCAATAAAAGGTCTATTCTCTCGCTTGAAGTTACAAACTACTCCTGAAGCTAGAGCGTCAAGCTGAGGGCTTGCGCGTGACTACAACGGGGGTCTGAAACCTGTACACTACAATTTACACTGCACTATTTATCTAGTCTATGTCCTACAAATTAGTACAACCATATATAGTATTATTTGGGTTGCGGAACTCTGTTTTCTGGGTCCTGCGTGTCTCGTTGCCATCATGCCATCGCTTGGCACTTACTCAGAGCTCCGATTTGGGGCCAGAGTCTGGTTTCTCCATGGCATGACATCGATTAGCAGTGCTCTGCATGCATATTGACGTTGCTGGGTATATCCTCGGGGTTTTAGCATACCGCGCAGCTTGTGTGTCTCGGAATAATATCTTCTAGTGATTTCTATGGTATCTAGGGCAACCAGCTCCTTGTCTAGGTCTCGCACGCTTCGGCCGAAGCCAGAGACATCGGTTTTACTCTGATTCTGACATCCTGAGGTCTAGAGCGCTAGCTACCGGCATGGCAGTGCCTTGCGCGTCATAGATCAAGGTTACGCAAAGTATTAATTATCTCCTGAGCTTCTCTGGTTCTATTCTTAGCACGCATCCTGTGTGCATTGTCAATGTACTCAGTGTCAAGTGCTGGGACTTTATACTTAGTGTGACCCTTACAGTATCACTCTACAGTTAAGCCATGCGCTCCACCGAACATCACACAAGGTAATTCGTTGCCTGCACTTAGGACATTGCGCTCTAAGGTATCTCTCATTGCCTTGGTATCTAGGTTTTATAAAATGTATGTATTGATACATTTCGCGAAATTACACGTGTGAACGCTTTCCAAGCGTGTCAACGTGTGATCAATGATCATGCATTATACAGCTATTGAGTGCTAGCCTGCAGGCAGCCACTGCTGTCAGGTGAGCGATGTCAGCGCTGCCCAGTCCTTTGAGACTACCAAACAGAGAGAAAGCGGCGCTCTGCCAAGAGAGCTGTGACGTTTCGGATGAGGGATTACCGGCCGACGCAAAAGTATTTTACTAATAACCAGTTTGTAACCATCATTCTCTTGTAGTATAAGTAGGGCAGATTTTCATGTATTAAGACAAGCTACCTACCCCCCACGTATAGTAATAAAGTTTCAGTCTGAATCTGGACTTGTTGCGATGCGTAAGAGTTAGTAACTTTGAGTCTTGGCTATACCAGAGAGTTAGTGAGCTCACTAGAGAAATTGAAACAGAGATACATTTTGGATACAAAACTCCGGTTTTACTTGAGAAATGAATGAGACTCACATCAGTGAAGCTGCGCCAGGCTCTAGAGAAAAAACTGAGAAAAACATCTGAGAGAAGCTCTGTCCCATTTCTGGTTCAGTAGTATAAGAGAGAATAAAGTTGTGTAAGCCTCTGTGTAGGCTGTGAAGGAGATTTACGAGGGAATCAGCCAGCTTGAGCTGTTCTAGCAGTTGCACGGAGTGTGACAGGTGTGCACAGTTGGACCTCACGGCACCGTTGTTAGAGCGAGCGCACTGTGTGTGAGGACTCGTGGGGACAGCTATTGAAAGAACTGCATCTTGTGTTTTGGGAGTGCCGAGGGCCTCTGTCATGACGAGTTTAGGACTCAGGTTTAGCGAGCTAAGGAAGGAATTGAAGGCGTGCACAGTAGAACCTAGCAGCGCTTCGTACTTAGTGAGCTCACTGAACGGACTTGGTCATTTTGCGGATCTGCATATCCATGTGTATTTTCGATTGAAATATCACTTGCCTTGAGGGTTGCGTGGTTTGCCGTGCTCTCTTGTAAAAGCTTCGAGGAGACAGAGACTTTGAGATTTGCTTGACACTTGTACGCAGTCATGTTGCATTAGTTAGCGAGCTCTCTAAGATAACTTGAGATACTGTTAGGGTGCAAGTAGAATTAAATTCCTTGCTCCCCTCCACACTTATAGAGATTGTGTGTGTGTGTGTGTTAGTGGGATTGAGTAGTGGTGTAGAGTGTTGTTCACGCTAGGCCACACTTAGTTTCATGAGTGCCCCATAACCAGCCTCATCAGTGGTCAGTATGGGAGAAAGTTGGTCATGAGTATCCTTGACAGAGAGTACTGATTCCTGATTCATTTTCTTCAGGCTGGTCAGACGCTATGGCAGAGTAAGAGTATCATTTTCACCCCTTACAGTCCTCCTACTGAGTAAACTCCTGCCCACAGCTAAGTACAGAAAATATCTGATGCTGTACCCAACTTCATTTTGGGCCAATATGTTGTCGATGATCCTGCTGGTATTCGGTCTCATATGTATGAGTGCTATTATGCATAGTCTATACAGCTGTCTGGTGCAGGACTGTGAACCCTTTCCACTACTGCTCCATCGCTGCCCTCATTGAAGTCTATAACATTGGACAAGTCTGGGTTAATATATTGCACAACGTCTATGCGACGCTTGTTTCTGAACTCAGATGGTCGGATACTGCTAAGACAGATCGTACCGGTATGGCCAGAAACATCATCCATCTGCATCTTTGCATGTTGGTCCTACAGCCTTATATACCTCCTTATAACCTATGTGTAAGACCTCGTATTTGTTTGTTTCCTCCTTCCCAATACATCGCAAGGCCACGTTATTGCCTGAACTTGACTTGCGCGGATGTTTGAGCATCCCAATCCTGAGTTAACTCTGCTCTGCCAAGAAGAAATCAGTGCCACCCTGCACAATATGTATAGCCGACATGCTGTTGGCCCGATTCTTCCTTCCCACTTTCCTGCTCGTCTCCAATACACACCTATCCCACCCCACCTCAGCTTTCCTGCTTGATGTGCCTTTCCGAAGACTTACCGCCATACACTATTTGTTTTGATGTTGGACATGTTTCAAAGCCTGTAGTGCATATCAGTACTCTCCATCATTGTTTTGAATATGAAAGGCTTACCTACTGTACAATAATTTTCAGAGATAGTTTTGAAAGAGGAAGAGGTGACCATGGTTGAATTGAATATGAATCTTTAATCTATTATTTAATTCATAGTGATAATTTAAGTTCTGCCATCGCTGTCCATTTCAATCACCCACTACACAAGCCAGAACTTCTGAGTGTAAAGCTGCTGTTGGACATCATCTAGTAGAGGCCTCTCACAATTTTTGGGAAGCCAGCGATCTCAAGATAGACATGAATTCGACCTCACAGGTCTCGACAGCAATATTTTGAACAGCATCCAAGGAGAAAATGAAAATGAAAAAGTAGACCCAATGGGTTTTGAATGTAACCTAACAACTAGGCAACACAGGCATAGAATATTGGGAAATGTAGCGGTACACATGTAGGTAATAGGAGTACAGAAAATACAAAAAAATGCATGCCATCACACTTGGCAGCATGACAGCAGGCATAGTCACTGAGAAAATTTGGAGCATATGTTGTAGCATCATCAGATGCACAGTTCAGGGTATGTGAGCAGGTTGAATGGCGCAGGGCACTGCTGGGGGACGCTGATGTGCTCAGTAACGGCGAGTGGCAAAAGACTAGCGGGCAGAAATGATCTCCAACCAACACTAAACCTCTCACAACTCTACACTATCACCAATTAATTGAATTCGGGTGTTTCGAGTATGATAGAAGCACTCTGCAGACTTGATAATCAAGGGAGGTTGTTCAAAGACGTTTTATTCGTTACTAGTGAGCTTTACAAATGTATTACTCATACTAGTGGGGTGGGTAAGACACAATTGAATGAATGTGACTTGGTTTTGAGCTACTGCACTCGCTGGGACTATGACTGCTTCAAACTACTGGCTCTCTTGGCCCTGTACTACTTCCTACAAGTGATCTGCACTTGACTAGTTCGCACTCTTGGCTTACTAGTGGCACTCTTGGCCTAAGAATAATACTTTAACTTTGAGAAACTGCAAGAACTGCTTCGAAACACTCTTGGCCTTTGCAGGACACAATAGTATGCTCAAAAGGGACTTCAATTTACTCAATTCTATGGGTAACTTAGCAACTAGCAGCCGCTTCATCGAGGTTAAGCACAAAAGCCTTTAATTGGGGCACTAAACTCTTGTTAGTCACTCGCAATTGCAGGGATGGCTTGCCTGCTCATGCGAGTGGCTATTCTACTACTTATATACTGTAAGGAAAGGTACAAAGCGATACAAACAGCTATACTAGTGGGGTATTTTCGGTACGGATTTCTTGGCTAGTCACGAAATATTGAGTAAAAGCATGCAATAGTTGGTCTAGAAACTGCTGCTGGATGACTAGTGAGCCACGGAGCTACACCAGCAGTTTTAGGTCATGCTCTTGACCCAGCAACACACCACTAGTGCCGAGGTTAAACAACTAGCCATGCTCCCACATCCGTAACGCAGTTGGCCATGATCGAAAGCGCAGTCTGGCTAGCCTCGTGTCTGATCGTAACAGATCCGATCGCACTAGTTGGATCTAGATGCAAGGTTAATCCGTTGCTAATTCATTTCTAAGTCCTGCTTCGAGATTGCTGTGCAACTAGTTAACCTGACTTAGGTGTTTATGCCCTGATCGGCCTGCTAGTGACTGAACTTCACGAGATCTGTGCATTCTGCTTCTTGTCTGGTGCGCTAGTTGTGTTACTCGTCTACTAGTGGCCTTATATTTATTAGTCCGGCTAGTATTCAAGTTACTAGTATGGCTGGCTGGTAGATTTGACCCACTAGTGGTATCGCATCTAAGTCCTGGCTTCACTAGTCGCATACTGCTGTACTATCAGCTTGAAGCCTCAGCTATAGTCCTTTTATTATTACTAGTATAGGATAGACATGCAATTGTATTGTTACAAAATCACAAAATCTAGGTGTGAATGCATAGACAGCGTATCAACGCACGAGAGTTAGAGTTGTTGGGGGGATTACAGCAGGGTGGTAGGAGCCTATGTTGACATTGGGCTACGGTGGCAGCGGTGGGGCCACTGGTGTTTGCATCGTCGTCATTTTGGTGACATCCGTTGCATGCATGGGAGTAGTGGCAACACCTGAAGAAGTGTTGTTGTTGCTGCCTTGGTTAGAAGTCAGTGACCTGGTCATCACCTCACCCTCCTGCTGGTACTCTTCATGCTGTTTGCACATCCCTGCCTCCTCCTCTCTCTCATATATCCCTGTCCTGTTCTCTGCCATACCCCTCCTTCATTCTCGGACTCTCTCCAGCTTTCCCATCACCATCGTTGTCATCGTAGTAGTCCTATTGGTCTTTGTCACCATTGTTGCTCGTTTGCGGTTGTTCCCCTCCCTGGTCTGCAGATGGTCATCAATATGAAGACCCTCAAGTTGTTCTAGGTTATTGGTAAGTATGAACTTGCCATGCCAGGGTGATTAACACTGATGTCGATGTCAAGGAGATTGGGAGGTTGTGGAGGTTTGGGTTCATCCTTGGACCTGGAGTGCTCGCCATCATCCATGACTACTATGGCATCACACACCATCAATTTGAGGGATGAAAATGGTGCTGCCTGGCATGACGGCTTATATGTGCCAGTCAGGGGTGAAATAGTAGCCTTCCAGGATGATTGAGCTTGCTGGATGCGGGAAAAGTGTCTAAATTCAATGTACTAGCATATGAAAGAAAAAAAACATACCATAAACCCATGAAAATGGACAATACCAATGGGGGAGAGGGTAGCAATGGTGGAGGGAAAAGATGCTGCACAGCCACTTGATCATCGTGTGGTCCAGAGGGAGCGGGAGATAGCACATGACTGATAGGACCCTATAGGACCCCAGAACCTGCATTTATTTTGAGATATAAATATTATTATTATTTATGTTATTATATATGGCCATAGCAACAGTTGGAGGAAACATGCAGAAAGATGAGGAAAGGGAGTTTCACTGCTCCATCAATAGAGTGACCCAAAATGGTGAAATGAACTTCAAATTCCTGGTCAGATGCCTTACATTTCCACGCATTTCCTCATGTTTCCTCACGTTTCCCTTGGTCTTGTGTGGAAAAAACTTGCAAACTTGATTTTTGTCCAGAAAACCACTTTATAGAGGGTGTGAGTGAGAGAAGTGAGATCCCCCCACATGATAAGGAATATCCACAGCATGTTGGGATTTCAAACATCCCGCATGTCGAGGTTCCCTTATAACACTGTCAGAAAGTCACAGGAGAGCAGGGTGAGAGCCAACGCTGACATGCATGGGAGGAACAAAAATATGTCAGCCAGCGCCTCCACTGGAAGAGACAGGGTCTGTGGTAGCAACTTTGGCAGTGGTAGGGAGGGAGAAGCAGGGCTTGAACATGGTATGCAGGCTTGCATGCTCCTTGATCGATGGCCTGAGTCCAGACAGCCTATGGATATCGTTCATCAATGAACCAATCAACTATGCTAACTCACTAGTGTTCCCCTCATCCTCTTCCAGCACGGCTTTGACTCGTTCAACCACTCTTTTCGACAACATGAAAATCGTCAACATCCTCCTTGATAGCTTCGACCAGCAATGTCATAGCTATATGGTGCTTCTGGAGGAACATCGTCTTCAGGTTTATTTTGTCAGACTATATGTTGTGAGAGGAAAAGCGGAATGCACTATGTTCTAGAAGAGCGCAAAGTAGCCAGGTCGGGGTGAGAATTCATCAGAGGCATCTTGACCATCAAGATCTCCTATGCATCTACCAGCTCCATTCCACTGAATCTGAAAACACTGTCAGACATTCTTGAGGATCTTCAGGAAACAAGGTAGGACTGAGTCAAGGATGCGGTGATGAGGCAACAGAGCAAGATGAGGGTGCAGTTCCAAACTCCGAAAAGACTGATAGCCGAAGTTTCCGGCCCAATGCGATCTGGCCCTTGCTTGGCACCAGCATATGCCCACATTAATTCTCTCAAGATTCTGTTCACTGGCGCCTCTATATTTCGAACCAGCTCGCCATATTGCATGTATGTGATATCCATTTGATTAGAAGCCTTCCCCACTGCTCCTTATATCATACAATCAGAATAAGTACTGCCAGCAGCTTCAACACTCATATCATCACTTCCTATATTTATTTCCACCATTAATCCTCCCTTCATACAGTCAGTGTTTCTTTTTTTCAAGAGGAAGTTGCCTTGGTTTGATTTTCAGAAAGGGCCAAAAGTGCAATATCAGCTCTTGCAACCTTCTGCCTCCCAAGGTCATTACCTGTATAATGATGGCTCTGGACTCTGCTTCGCATAGCTTGTTTGATATTAGTATTCTGCCCCCTATGGCACTTGCCCTCAATGATGACTGCCCGTCTGCCCTTAACCGTCTTTGAATGGCTGGACGACGCAGTTCCTTACATTATTCCAGAGTTATACTTTCATCTATTCCCCAAGTCCTACAGACAGACCAAACATGAGGCATTTGACTTTCAGTGAGTAAAAATTTCCTGAAAGTGACAAGAGTGACCATGGGCATATCTGTTAATGATCATCATGCAGCATAGAAGAGAAGGTGTCTTTTTTTAATACTGACTTCACACACTCAGACAAATCATCCACCTGTCTGATGGAGCACAAGTGACCGGCGAGCACCTGCCCGATATCTATCTATGCGTGATCCAAACTCACCAGCTTCTTACAGCCATATCTGTGTATTTCCAAAAGTCCATGTCAAAGAAAATCTTCACTCCGTGTTCAATCATTGAATATGAGTTTGGCCTAGCCGCAATGTAATGAAACCTCATCTTGCTTATCACACTTTTACTAGCACCTCTCCACAGATATCAGCTTATTTGCAACTTTCTCAACAGCATCTGTTATTTCAAAATATACCGAGACACATACTAGTTTTCTCTACATGACAAGATCTTGGATCGCTGAGCGCCACTGATCTCTTTTGTCTGGGATTCTTTGGTATGGTGAAGTCCATCTCGCAATAATCAGGCTGATTGTGTTTCCTCTTTCTTTGAAGATCGCTATATAGTCGACCTTTTTAAGCAGCTATGATGGACTGTACCATGTCATTTGGTGCATGAATATTCACAATACCAGGAATTTTCTGTGATTGCTATTACTTTACCAACCCAGGTGCTGCAAGGTAATTATCTTGTCTTCGCACTGTTGTCAACAAGATGACTAAACACAATATTAAGTCTTCAGCCCAAAAGCTTTCTCGTGTTTGCACTCTGAACATGGCCTGCTGGATGATGCTCAATGATACTCTTTACAGACTCTTACCATAGGAGTTGATGTTCTGAGTACTCTTATCGACAGACAACATTCCTAGTTTGATTTTAAATTTATTTAGGTGCTCGATATCTTAGCTTTCTACTCATCCTTGTCCTAACAGTGTCCATCACAGTACGTATGCAAGGCATCTTCATGTCGTTACTTAATGTCAGTACTTAGAAGGAACTCGACACAGTCGCCATGTTTCCCAGAAATATCGGGAACCAAAGGACCTTGAATAACATTTCCCATGCCCCTTTATCTCACATGCATATCTTCTAGCTATCAAGATAGGCTATTTTTGCTATCACGGCAATGTATGATTTCATCTTCACCTTCTCAATCTGCTACTTATTTTGTGAAGTTTTGGGAGGCTCCTGCATTCTCTATCTCATCAGCTGTTTCCACTTTTCATGCTTAAACCGTCAGTCTGTATTAGCATGTTTGCGATCCTTGTGCATCTGATGCAGCACATTGTCACAGTATAGGCACGCACCAATCAATTCAGCATTCTTAACAACAGTCTGATTGATGAGCTTTGATATTGTCTTTTGGTTATTAATATTCTGATTTATCCCACAAGAACGTACATGCATATCTTCCTTTGTAATGCTCAGAGTGTTTGTACAGAACACCAGCCTTTCCACTGGTTAGATTTACTCACAAGATCATCAAAACTATAGAAATGCTCGGGGTTCACTTCATGAAATGAATTGTGGGGACTCCTTCGAAGGCTATCCTTAGATATTTTTAGGGGTTATGTTAGGGAACCGCAGTCATCCAAGGTACCTTAAATGGCATTGTCAATGTGCCTTTACCTCATGTGCATATGTGTGTCCACTGCTCTCATGGAGCAGCAGGTGACTGGTGAGCACCTTTATCTATCAAAAACTACAACCTTAGCTGCATCTTTCACACCTTCAACTCAGTAGCCCGCAACTTCCGAATTATAGCAAATCGCTGCTGCCTGCTGCATCATTTGGACACCCTTTCTGGTAGTTGCCATGTAAGTAAACCCTCATCTTGGTTATCTCCCTTTTACTAATGCTTCTCCACCGATAACAGCATATTACAAACTTTGGCCACCATGCCATTTATTAAAAGGAATATCCGGGTGCTTGGTAGGTGGACTAGGATGCTGTACATTGCAAGAATTCAGGTCTCCAAGCCACTGATATCTGTCGATCAGTCTGTACCAGGCTATAGAAATCCTCGGGAGGTCAACAACTCTGAGAAAGAATCGAAGAATTTGCCAAACCTGATTGCTTTTCATTGAATTTGACCGCAAAATCATTCTTGCAATGCTCGCAGAAGCGAGATCAGATGATGAGGATGAGAGGAATCAATGGATGAAAGTCCCTGGTGCTAAAACAGTGACGTTACTGGTTCAATATTGCCACTGACATCTCTCTCCTTTTTCTGCATCTCATACTATCATGTATGTTTGAGGTGATAATAATACACTTTCCGTCATCTTAAAGTCACCGGTAATATCATCTCAGTATTATCCATCCCTGTTGCTTAAGCACCTCCCGTTATGTCAACTTACAAGAGCTTTCCCTGGAGATAAGTGCTTATCTAAATTTTGCTATGGCCTTTTCTGAGTCCTGCAACTGGTATGTAATCATAATTTCAGCTTGAAATTCCTACATCGTAAGGTTGCTTGACAGGTCCTCGGCATGCCTATTTGCCTAATGCATGATGTTGTGATATTCAGACTTCTTGCTTCGATTTCGCCAAGACTGATGAGGAATATCCACAGCATGTCGAGACTCCCAACATCCCACATATCAAGGTCCCCATAAAATATGGCCTGTGCAGCAGAGAGAAATTCGTGGGAAAGCCAGAGGGGCTGATGTGCATGGGAAGGAGAGAATCACAGTCAGCGCTAATACAGGAAGAGGCGGGACCTGAACACAATATGTGGGCTACTGAGTTATGCTTTCCCTGCGTCATACCTGGCAAACGGTCTGTACATCCGAAGGAACTTGAAGCAAAAGAATGTTATGCTGTGCAGCCCTTCTCTTCAATCGAGGTCCTCTGGACATTTACCAGCCCCAGTATACCAAATTTGCGAACATTTATGGCCATGATTGAATCTTCCAGAGGAATGCAAGTTCACCATAAGAAGGTCCAGTCAAGGGATTTAGAAACTCTGAAAAGAGAGATGCACCTCGCCGCTGATACACCGTCTACGCGTTCACACCTAGATTTTGCGAATTTGTAACAATACAATTGCACATCTATCCTGTACTAGTGATAATAAAAGGACTATAGCTGAGGCTTCGAGCTGATAGTACAGCAGTATGCGACTAGTGAAGCCAGGACTTAGATGCGATACCACTAGTGAGTCAAATCTACCAGCTGGCAGTACTAGTAACTTGAATACTAGCCGGACTAATGAATAACAGGCCACTAGTAGATGAGTAACACGACTAGCGCACCAAACAAGAAGCAGAATACACAGATCTCGTGAAGTTCAGTCACTAGCAGGCCGATCAGGGCATAAACACCTAAGTCAGGTTAACTAGTTGCACAGCAATCTCGAAGCAGGACTTAGAAATGAATTAGCAACGGATTAACCTTGCATCTAGATCCAACTAGTGCGATCGGATCTGTTACTGATCAGACACGAGGCTAGCCAGACTGCGCTTTCGATCATGGCCAACTGCGTTACGGATGTGGGAGCATGGCTAGTTGTTTAACCTCGGCACTAGTGGTGTGTTGCTGGGTCAAGAGCATGACCTAAAACTGCTGGTGTAGCTCCGTGGCTCACTAGTCATCCAGCAGCAGTTTCTAGACCAACTATTGCATGCTTTTACTCAATATTTCGTGACTAGCCAAGAAATCCGTACCGAAAATACCCCACTAGTATAGCTGTTTGTATCGCTTTGTACCTTTCCTTACAGTATATAAGTAGTAGAATAGCCACTCGCATGAGCAGGCAAGCCATCCCTGCAGTTGCGAGTGACTAACAAGAGTTTAGTGCCCCAATTAAAGGCTTTTGTGCTTAACCTCGATGAAGCGGCTGCTAGTTGCTAAGTTACCCATAGAATTGAGTAAATTGAAGTCCCTTTTGAGCATACTATTGTGTCCTGCAAAGGCCAAGAGTGTTTCGAAGCAGTTCTTGCAGTTTCTCAAAGTTAAAGTATTATTCTTAGGCCAAGAGTGCCACTAGTAAGCCAAGAGTGCGAACTAGTCAAGTGCAGATCACTTGTAGGAAGTAGTACAGGGCCAAGAGAGCCAGTAGTTTGAAGCAGTCATAGTCCCAGCGAGTGCAGTAGCTCAAAACCAAGTCACATTCATTCAATTGTGTCTTACCCACCCCACTAGTACGAGTAATACATTTGTAAAGCTCACTAGTAACGAATTTAAAAAAATGTCTTGTAAACAACTTCCCTTGATTATCAAGTCTGCAGAGTGCTTCTATCATACTCGAAACACCCGAATTCAATCAATTGGTGATAGTGTAGAGTTGTGAGAGGTTTAGTGTCAGTTGGAGATCATTTCCACCTGCTAGTCTTTTGCCACTCGCCGTTACCGAGCACATCACTGCTCCAGTCTGATCCGGCCTTGGTACAACTTTTGCTTCATGCGACGATGTCTTCCAGTTGGATGCTCTGTTCGACATTATTTCAGTAGATATTTCATGCTATAAAATAGCTGGATACACTGCCTGTAGGTGCTAATGCCGCTTCAAACACCAAATTTTGAAGAGCAGACTTATTATAGTCAGCGGTCGCCTACTACACGTGTCATTCCTCTGTGTATCTGCTGTTTGCATACTCTCTTGTACATTTTCTGACAGAGATGCTGCTTGTTTCCTTCATCCCACCATTCTGGAGAACATTCTGGGCAAGGCATCATCACACACAGAGATCTACAGAAAAAGAGGAGCCTGAAATCAAAAACAGACCTCGACATGACATATTTCTTCCTGAACCGCGTCAGTTCCTGTTAGTGTATGTGGTCCTTTGCATCTTTCGATTTGAGAAAGGAACTGGTCAAAGATTCTATATCTTCTATGAAGAATGAAGATACTATGCAATCTTTGGGTATAAATCCATGAGTCAAAGAACGAAGGTAAGGATAACAAAGATAAAGATATGGGTATGAATCGGGGCAAGGTGCTTGTTTTGATGGCGATGGGAGAAGACCTACGAAGTAACATGAAGACATTGACTAGAAAGAATGGGTGAACAGACGCGTACCTTATGGCTACACTAGGGCTATGAAGGATAGCCTTAACCTGTTTGTGACAACGTTTTATCAAACTACTCTCCTTTCTCGGACTCAGTTTAAATCACAGAGAGTCATCGTTGTCACTTTCTTTTGGGCATGTAGAATTTTGTGTGTGCACTTGCAAGCGTGCATTTGCGTTTTCTTGCATGCATTGTCACACTTGCATTTGTGTTTGTGAGCATGACATTGATATGCATTCCCATGTTAATAGATTGAGGAGTCCTAGAGGCATGAAAATATGATACCTTCTGGCAGAAAGTGGAATGTTGAACATTCTTTCGAGGCAATATAGCCTCAAAGTTCAGAATCAAGAATCAAGAGTCAGAAAGTCGAGCTCAAGAGTGATTCTTCAGCCTGAGGTTTGCCTGAGGTATCTGTTAGATCAATTATTTATCGAAAATAGCGGACTGGAGAGTCTGGTCCCAAGGGAAGTGATGTATGGCATGGAGTCGCAGAGGAAGGTGTCGAAGACTGGCTAAGTACAGCTGGCTGCGGAGGACCAAGTGTTGGCCAAGTGCAATAATAATACAAATGATAGAAGTGTCAAACACACCTAGATATATACATTGGAAGCTGATAAGGCCAAATATTGGCAAGGACCAAGAGTTGAGAAGGTTCAACTTGAGCCGATTTCCCGAATGCAAATGTGACATGCTATGGTCACATTTGTGAGCCAATCATGAGCGAGCATTTGCTCGCTTGCGTTTAATTTCCAAACACATGTGTGCATCTTCTTGGGGTTTGCGTTCGACCTTTGGATGTGTGCGTGATTTCTTCATGAGATTTATCAACAAAATACCTTGGTTGAAGGACCTCTTCATCCCCTGGAAGTCCCTGGAAAGTTCAAAAAGGTAAGGTTTTCATGCACATTCTGACATTCAGTAGCACTGTGTTGAAGGGCACTCTTTTTAGAGCTAAGTATATGCCATTATACTATGATTATAGTGACACCATGCTATTCAATGGCCTTCCTGAGTCATGCTGATCTCATGGGAGTCTATGAGACATCTCCAGAAACTTGGAAGAAGTAAGTACATGTTCAAGATGAAGGATATTCACATACAAAGCAAACAAACTCATCCGTGTTCACAAAAATGCATACTAGTAAAACGCAAGCGAACACAGTTTAACTTCAGTTGAATGCAAATGAATGCAAGCTCACAAATGGTGCACACAAAATTCTCCTGGCCCCTTTCTTTTAGGTCAAAGCACTGCTCAGCCTTCATGAACCATTGCTTCATCAAAGGGATGACTTTCCTTGGAGGTGGAAGAGGAACAACATCGCGATCGATCTTCTTCACGAAGAGCTCATCAAATGGGAGACATGGCGAGGATCGGGAGCGGGGGAGAGATGGAGATGGACAGTGCCACTGTACTCCATTTGGGAAGACAACACATTGGAGAGCAGGGCACGCATTGGCTAGACAAGCTGCATGGGCACATTCGCTGATGACCATGGAGTGGCCAGAATGACTGTGAGTAGATGATGTCGACCATGTCCTCCCTCGCTTCGGGAGCATGAACCTCTCATCAAGCTCTTCTGTCACTGTTTCCACTTGTGCTGACCGTGGTTTACGCATGACTAGGGCTCAAAGAGACTTGAAGTGGGGAATGATGGAACACCAGCACTCCTCACCACCCTTCTCTTCTACTTCAAGGTCTTTGATAGTGGGGCATATGATGATAGCGCTATGGAGTATCTTTTCCTCGTCACGTTTTTCCACAGGTGGAGGCAGCGAACAGAGAGGTAGGGACTCAAGGGAGGTTGTAGGATGAAACCTAGTATAGATGGGTGTAGAATAGCTATACACGCATCGATCAGAGGTTGAGGTGGCGCAAGGAGAATGACAAGACATGGCAGCCCTTGGATGGTCATAAGATTGAGGAGCAGAGTGGCACCTGTATGCATGAATGTATCTTGAGTTGGCACTGGAGTAGGCTGAGTAGCGGCAGCGAAGGCACGGAAAATAGAGAGAGTCCACTTAGCATGGTGAGTACGGAGAGAAGGTGCATACACGTATGAGTGGTGGGAAGTGACGTAGACGGTGATGCGTCATCATCATCATCGAGCAGGAATGGGAATCAGAAGGAGATGATGTTGGTCTGGCCCTCGAGCCATGTGAGAAGCTCAGCCTCTGCCTGTCTGGAGAAACATGTCTTCCAGAACTCGATATGGTGTAAAGTGGTGGCATAGGATGTGGAGATCAAAGGAAAGGAGTGCTAAAGAGTGAGGGTTGTCTATGCTTGCAAGCACGAGGATGGCCATGTAGGGAGGTGGAGGGTGTGAGTGAGAGAAGCAAGATCTTGTCATCTGACGAGGAATATCCACAGTGCATCAGGATTCAGAACATGCCGCAGGTCGATGTCACAGTATAACACAGCCTACACAGTGGAGAGAAAGTCACATGAGAGCAGGGTGAGTGCAGGCACTGACATGCCTGGGATCAATGAGAGAATTGTGACGAGTACCTTCACCAGCAACGGCGGGATCTGTAATGGCGACTTGGGCAGGCAATAGGCAAGGAGAGGTGGGAACTGAATGCGATATGCACGGATTAGCTTTGCATTCTCCTCAATTGTCAGCCCAAGTCCGGAAGGCCTAAATATCATCCATCAACGACTCGCTCGATGATGACACATACACCTTTCTCATCTCATGATCTTCTGACATTGATTCTACCACAACCCCAACTCATTCCACCGTTAATTTCAAAGGCTTGAAAATTGTTGACATGCTTTGCATCAGCAGGCCTCCTGCCACAACTGTACCATTCAAAGCATATGGTTGACCCCTTCATGACACCACATCCACTGGTGAATACGAGGCTTATTTCATCAGGTGGTGAGCAGAGAGAACCAAAAAGAACCGTACCTTATCTAAGAGAGCCCGAACCAGATGTATGCAACTCAAAGGGACCCGACATATATGAAGAAGTAATCCAAGCTGAATGTGTGACTAGGAGCCAGGAACTTTCAGACTCACAAAGTCCGACAGATGGGATGGTGGGATATCAGAAATCGTGAAATGACAACTGCCTGCCCTCAAGTTTGATAGTGACAGCATCAGCCCGTTGCATCTCCGAACAGAACATATTCGTCCACTGATTCCACACTTCCTATTTCTCTTCTTAGTAACTAGCCCACGCACTGCGATGTGAAGAACAGCACTCACTAGATTATGGCTGGCCAGTCGACCCACTTTGTTGTTATTGCAGTTTTTTCTGCATGTACCACCCCAGAACCCAGGGGCCAGTGCTGAGTTGTTGATGGTGCTTATCTGGTGGATTTGTGAGTTTGTCAATCACGCAAGGCGGAGAAGGCAACAGACAAAAATGAGGGTTATGAATTACATTCAATTCCTAATTTTGAAAAGCAAGGTGCCTAATACATGTGGCCAATCCGGTCTGATACTACCGGGACCTTGGGATGCTTTTCACTTCTACATCCTCACGTTGAACCTTATTTCCATGATCCTTCGCATGTTCCTACCGCATGTTTGGCATGAGCATGTATCTACTTTCATTGCAAGTATCCCTAACTCATCATGCCTAGTCATTTATAACTTAAATCAGACAAGTGGAGCACTGACTCCAAAGACTTCTAATCTTGCCTCCATGTTTCTTTCCAACTATTATGCGATATCTGTGTGTGTACTAATAGTTTCTGTCATAGAATATTGCCTCTAACTGATCTCAGAAGGGCTCAAAGGGGCAAAAACCAAATTACACATATCATGAGCTCCTTCCTCCCAGGGCTGTTCAGGAACTCTATGACAACAATGGTTAGATGATTCAGTTCCTTGCATTTGCTTCAGGCTTATACTGACCAAGACATCATAGGTATGTAGAAGTGAATAGTTCTTGTTAATGTCAAGTCCCAACTATACTTATTGGCATTTTTGCGAGTGTTTCTTTGATCTATTCCCCAATTTATGAAGGCAGACTAAATGCGAAGGATTTGACTTTCAACAAGTAGACACAGTGAGAGTTGCTGTGAATGATCATCAGGTGTTGTAGAAGAAAAGGTATATTTTGAACACTGACTTCTACGCTTTGACAACATCATTGACCCACTAAATGGAACAACAGGTGACCAGTGACCGCCTATAGCTATATCCATCTTCGATCTGATATCGCCACCTTAGCGCAACCTAACATGTATTTTTCCCATCTTCAATGCCATATTCCACAATTTTCTTATCAAAACAGATCTTGCCACCTGCTCTATCATTGGGGATGACTTTGGCATAGCCGCAATGTAAGGAAACCTCATCTTCATCATCTCCCTTTTACGAATGTCTCTCTGCCGATATCAGCTTATTTGGAACTTTCTCCATGGCATCATTTATTGCAAAAAATACCCAGGTGCTTTGTAGATGTACTAGTATTCTGTACATGACAAGAATTTGGATCTGCTCCGAGCCATGGATCTTTGTTGATCAAACCAGGATTGTTTGGTCTGATAAAGTCTGTCTTGCGATAATCAGGCTGGATGCATTTCATATTGCATTGGAGGACTACTATCTAGTGAACTATAATGGGCTGCATCATATTGTGTTGTACATCATGAATCACGATACGAGGAAGGTTCTGCAACTTCTACTAATTTTCCACCCCAGGTGATTCAACTGTTGTCAATGAGTTAAACACGATATCATTCCTTTAGCCTAAAAGTCTGCTCAGTGTTTGTACTCTGACTGTGGTCCACTCTCTGATGCTTATGGATATCCTTAGATGGTCTCATCCATCAACAATGAACTTACAGATTCTTACCATAGGTGCTGATTGTGTGAGTGCTGTCATTGATGGATGGCTCAATCTATCCAGGTGCTCAAATTTGGATGTTATCATGGCTTTCCACTCATCCTTTCTCTAACAGCATCTGTCTACAATGTTTATGCACAGCATCTTTGTGTCATCATGCACTATCAGTAATTAAAAGGAACTCGATACACCCGCAATGCTTCCCATCAATATTGTGAAACAAGGTACCTTAATATCATCATTGATGCGCCTTTACCCCATGTATATATCTTCTAGGCATTAACATGTGCTATTTTTGCTTTCACGGCAATGTATGATTCCATCATTGTCTTCTCAATCTGCTTGCTTAGACTCAGGGAGGGTCCTGTATCAATCTAGGCTACAAGGTAAGTCATATCCTTCAATGTGGCAGTCAAGAGCTGATTGACTAGAAATGCATGCTCGCTCTGTACTCACAAAATATTATGATGCATATACATGCAGCAAGAAATTCAGTGTTCTTAACACCAGTCTTATGTCTGATATGGTCTTTGGATTGTCGGTATATGGTGACTTACTCTGCACGAGAACAGACATTGGGCACTTTCTAAAAACAAATCTTGCAGGAGATCAAACAACACTTTCTCTTTTGTGATACTCAGAGGTGTCTGATGAACTTTGCCTGCCCATTTGGTAGCTTTGCACATAAGATCAGCCATGCTATAGAAATACTCAGGGTTTGCTTCATGAAATAGAGCAGGATTCTTTCTAAAGTTATCCCTGGTGCTGTTTTTGGATGGGACATGCGCTTAACATGAGATGGTGCTTCTGGTTCGAAAGTCTGCTGAATTATCTCCTCACTCTGAATAGGCTCTGAATATGCTCAGCACGGATGACAATATACATTTCGTACAACAGGATAAGGAGTTATGCAGATTGAAAGGAAGAGGAAGAGCATAAATCACCGATGTTCTCTTTCTTTGGTGCACTGCTTCCATTTACTTTCATACTCAGAGCTGTAAGACCTATAGCCAGGGAACTGCTTCGAATGCTTGCTGTCCATACCAGTTTGTGTTTCATGTCTCAGTTTCCTACCAATCAATTGATTTAACAGCACAATTTGTAACATGCTGTAAACTTTATGGTTCTATTCTCCTTGCTGGGTGCATGTGATTGTCAGAGTATTCCTGGTGGTCATCTCCTTCTTACAGTCTCCTCTCTTGTCCCCCCTGTGAACACTTGTCATTGAACACAATATGTACTCCAGCAGTCAGGACAAAGACTTACCAGAACCAGAGTCGAAAGAAAATAGGATCCAGGTTGCTGGGGTGTTGGACAACACCCCAGAACCCCAGAAACGATTCCAGGAGCCTCAAAGTTCCCAGTATACAATATCATATGCTATAACAACAGGGAAAGGGACTCACATAACCTCACCCGAGGAGGAATTACATCTGACCAGGAAAAAGAATTCACAGATTTTTGCTCTCCCACTGCAATCCACCAGCACCTCTGTGGGAGTATCAATCTGTGTGTGTACATTTATAAAGAATTACCCTTGTTCTCACAAATAATTTAGCTGATTATCAAAGATATGCCCCAAGCCAACCTCTTGAAGAAGCGGCACCAACGTCCAGCATATGGAGGGCATACTTGGATGAGGCCCTGATTTACGACACCAACATGCTTGGGAACCAGAGAGGACAAGTGAATATCCTTCTTGTTTTTATGAGCTTGTTCAGTCATATGTGTGCCACATCACTTTGATTGTCTCTTGTAGGTGGGATTATTCTCTGTGATTGTGAGCAACTTCATTGCACAATCCTCAGCAAACCTTCAGCCAGACTATCAGGAGTTATCTGCATATTTACTGTTTGACCAGATCAATATCCACCGTGCAATAGCAAACGGAACTTCCCTGGACAACATCATGACATCCGGGGCTGACCCCAATGCCCATTTCACTCCGAAAACTTTGGATTCATGGATAAATGTGCTATGGCTGATGAGTCTTACTCTCAGCCTTGCAACTGCATTGTTTGCCATGCTTGCCGATGAGTGGTATTGCCATTATTTGTCCCCAGTTGGGGGAGATCCCCAGGTTCGCAGCCACACTCGACATTTGTGGTACAAGGGTCTTCTTAATTGGCATGTCAGCAGCTGTATTGGCCTCCTACCCCTGATGTTGCACCTATCCCTCTTTCTGTTTTTTGTCAGGCTTTTCCTATCTCTTATACCTCAGCAACTGGGAATTGTGCTTGTAATAGGAACCATCTCCCTTGCCTGGTCACATTAGTCACACTCAAAAAAGGCACATGTGCTGTCATCAGGTGGATGTGTCAAGAATCCCTCCCTCTAGTCACATTGAAGATTTTACAGCCAGCAGTGGAATTTGTTGTCAAACCTCGAATTTCCTGCTGAAATAAGCACATTGGAGGGTTTTGAGATTTATGCCGCAGAAAGTTCACGCGTCAAACATGATCTTGATGCACTTCTTTAGTTGTATGTGAGGTCATCAACCTTGGCCATCCATCATCTCATAATCCATGCTCTTGCTGGGCTACCCCTAGACTACATCACACATGCTGAGGTTTTTAAGGATCACTGGAGTGAAATACAACATGAGAAGGAAAGATTGTTGATGGACTGTATGGAGCTGACCTGAGATGGGTCTACTCAGTGGATTCCGAAAGATCTTCCAAATATAGACCACAGGATTGAACCACTCCTGTGGCTGGACATTGTGTTCCCTGAAATGCACAGGAAGTATGCATCTGGAATCTTTGGAGGTCATGATCTGGATTTCTCGATGAAGGATTCCTTGGATAGTTTGTCAACAACATTATCTTCCCACAGTTGCCTTGATGATTCACCTATTCAGATTCCTGCAAGCCTGTCTTCGCAGAAGAAGAACGCCATGGATGCCTTAGCAGACAATCGTCTTCACCACCCTGCTGTATGGAGACAGCTCTACAATTGGGCACGTGATCAAGGGCTATTTTATTTCTCCCATATTGACATGTTTCATCTGTCATCCTTTAACCCCAATTTCACCAGTGAGATGTTTCTCAGCTTGGTGAGATCCATATACTCATCCAAACAGAATTTCTCTACATTTCTGGGTTGCACTTTGGCAGAGTTTGCAGCATATGATGAGATAGGAGCCCTTATTCACATTCATCTCTCCTTACCTGAAGAATACAATTTTGATCCATTGGAGAATTATGAACAGCAACTTCTGTTTGCCATTATACACTTTTCACTGCATGATCCAGAAGCTCCCCAGTCCACCTTTCATTTGTGCCAGCCTCATTTCATTCATGATGAACACTTCAAGTGCCAATTGCTGCATATCACGGTACATGCACTCAACAGAGCCATCCATTACCCTGCCATGTCACCTTTGATGTTCGATTCTGAGGTATTCAAGGCAATAGCCTCCTACATCACATCTGACTTATTCCCTTATTGGGATTTTCCGGAATATTATGATCATTCAGAAGATGGTTGCTCCGTCGTACACGCTCTTGTATGCCTGGCATCACTTATGCAGCAGGAACCCCACTTCAATGAACACATACCCCCTGAGGAATGGGCTACAATATCCTTCAAGTCCTCCAATTTTCAGAAGGAGACAAAAGTCAAATTGTGTTGTGTCCTTGGTCAGCCATCGAATTCTCTCCATTTCTTTGGAACCACTGTCACGATACAGAACTCTTGGTTACATATATACTCAGTCAAGCTTTATCCAGGGGACTCCTCCAAGTGTACGAAGCTTTCCGGCAGAAATCCAGTTTGAGTTACATTGCGGACAGAGAGTATCTTCACCACACGATCATTGAAGGACTGAAGGGGTATATCACCGGGCTCTCAGAAGCTACAAAAAAGACTGGGAGTCAGATTGTTGATCCGGAAACTTTCCCCAGGTGGCATATCGACAACCTCCATTGAGCAGTGGTCATTCATTGTATCTGTGCAAGCATCGTTTGCAGTAACACCCCACCACATCTTATATTATCCAACCTGGCTTCAATTGCTCCCAATCACCCGGAATGGTCTAACATCTTGGAAACATTAAACTTGCCAGACGACGACTTGTCCATTGAGAAATATAATTTCTATTGTCAGCTATCATCAGACAACAAGAAGTGTTTGAAAAAGCAGATGAAACACGCTGTTGATATTTTAGTCAAGTGTCTTGAAGTAGAAAGGCTTCGCAAGAATGACATAAATCAGGTACGTGGACAATAGAAGTGCATCAATTTAACATCAACTAAATGCTTTCACACAGCCGCCGCAGAATTTCGACCCTCAGACCGGGTCTCCGGAAGCTCAACGTGGATCCGGGTTGCAAAACTGGATGAGAAAGCCACAGACTCTGAGCACAGATGTAGAACTTGAGTCTCGAGATATTGAAGAAGGATGATGGACGCATATAACAGTAAAGAGAAGGTCAGACAGAATCCATATATTGTAATCTTTCACGTAGCATTTTTAACCACTTCTATGGCTACCACATCAAAATTCGGGAGTCATGTCGTCAATACTAAATACCTCTACTTGCTCGGATATGCCAGATCACCTCTTCGCCTACACCTCAGAGTCCTTCCTATGTTGGCCACAGCAACCCATAAGAAACATCACCGAACGATAATGATTATTGTGGCTATTGATAATATCCTGACGCACATGGAATGCTGCACATCCAAAATCAATGTACACAACCTGCTTCTGGACGGTAGACGTGACCATTATATTCCCCGGTTCGATGTCGCAATGTATGACCTTGCGCTTGGCGATCGCAGATATACCTCGTGTCGGAGATTCTGCATCGGCATTTTAATGCCAAAAATGTCTAGAAATGGCACAATCGGGCCGGGAAGCTTGCAAGAAAAGAGTCCGGGATTTTAATCGGCCTTTTAATTGACCTTTTAAGGTCATTGGGGAGGCTTTTTCTCATCCAAATGCCGAATAAAATCCTATCCGCGTGAAAATAATCGAAAAAGTGGACTTGAAATACGACTTACCTTATAAGGCTCATACCAAATCTCCGACACGGAGCGCTGAAGGATACTGAGTTATCGTATGAATAAGTACAACCTTCAAAGCCTTCGATGGGCGCTTACAAGCCCTTTGGTAGTCCCGAGCTACTCGTTGTATGAATTCTAGGGTAAGTGTTCATATTGGGAGGAATAATGGCTCGGATATTGGTCTTGTAGCTCAGCCAGAGTCTTCCCTTCAATGTACTCCAGAAGAACAACTCGGGTGGATTTCCCGTTGGGCATCGCTAACTATTCACTATCAATTCAGTTAACAGTGAAAAGTCTACGACATATCTTGTGCTTTCCATAGTAATAGGGAGCAGCCGATCCCTGGATATCTTCGAGTGCGTTATACACGAGGTCCTCGACACTTTCTGCCTGACAACTGAGCGGCATCCTTGTACTTGATGCATGTTTCCGGCCCGTTCCGGCATTACCTCTGGGCCACGTCTTTGCTCTGCAGCTTGATTATCGTCTCTGGTGGTATTACCCTTGTTCACCACCAACGTGACATTCCTCGCAATAGTCCGTGTTTCCGTTGCGAACGAGGGGAAGTAATATCATCACCCATTTAAACGGCATAGATTCCTGATAAATGCTGCCGACATACATTGGGCTATTGTGGAACGATGGCCGACCCTAACCGTGACTTTAAATCCTACGGTAATCACTTCACCAGGATAGCAATTTTAAAAATAATAAACCGTCTTTTTGTTCCGTGCTGACATTCGTAGCGGGGGGTCCAGACCTTCCTTCCCGTGGTTTTGATGGCGGAAATTAACATTTGCATCTGCAGAAGGACCGTGATGAGCTTAAGCAACGGGCGTGTACTGTCAGGCGATGAGGAATTCGTATCCGTAAACCCATAGAAAAAAGCCTACCTCGTAACCGATCCAAATGAGCCAAGAATCCATGCAGACGTGCTAGGACTGCTTATTTCGTGCAGTTCTAGAACCAAGGAGACGTGAAAATATCACATCTAGAGAAGGCGGATGCTGCCGTGCAGACGAGAAGGCTATTATTACTGCCACGGAAAACACGGCATATGTTGATCCCTAGAATACGTGTCAGCAGGATTCCCTTTAAGACAATGATAGCACACCTTGATGCTGGGTATCGATAAGAAGTTGGCTATCGAGTATATCTTTAAGGTCGTGTAAGCCGTGACGCTTTGCCTACGCATCATAGACTGAAACTATGAAACTCTGGTATATATGAGAAACACGGAACAAGGAATGATGACATACACGTTCTGGTGTAACGAAAGATTGACAATCTTACTGATGGCTCGACACACCTGGAGAGATGGCAACATTTAGGACCTGTGCACTGACAGAACCATCTAATAATGGGAAGGTACCATAAAGCACGGAAGGGTTTGACGAAAGTGGCGGCCAATCAGATGTGACATGAGCCCATTCGCTCCATATTCAGGAAGCGAAAACACGAAGGCCTCCAAATGCTAACAGTGTATACCCGCAAGATTGGAAGTGATGACCCAAGCATGCACATGTTATCTTTGCCGTAGTAGTACGAAATCGCTCGGGTCTTCGAGCGCAAGATTCTTGATTGAGGCTAGTTCTGTGGAGCAGTGACCATCGCTGAGAGGCGAAGGGAGGAGAGATACCTGGAATAATTTGAGAAGAATACGTGTAGTTATGCTCGTCCTCCATACACACTTGAGTGTGTCTAACTGGTTCATTACGGATCTCAATCGCTACCACGAGCTGGGAATCGCCTCGCCGCTGATGAGGGATTGACTCGACGTTTAAATTAAACGGTCACAAGCCAAGGGGTGCAGGGTTCAGGAAAAGACTGCTGCAAGCTCTGCACGATTAGTAAGGTAAAGCTCGAGTGAGGAGCCTTCGAGCCAGTCTACTATGCGCGAGAGACGGAGATTAAGTACTCATATTTGATGGTAACCTCGTAACACCGAAAATATGATCAGGACGTTCATTGATGGGTATTTAATTGGGAGATATGTGGGCATCTATTGAGCCAGGGAACACCGGGTCTACGAGAGCCTGTCGATGGTGCATTAGCTTGCAAGAATTGTATTTCCATCAGGAATCTAGCCTACATTCTGGGCTAGAGCCATCAAAATACCTCTAATCCGTGAGAATGAGCGCTGCCTTGCAAACAAATTTTGTGAGACCTTGTATGACAATAGGAGCAGTTTATACCGAGCCATGGAGAAAGGGTTAAGTACTTTTGTACGCCGTATAATCGAAAAGGTAAGAGACTTGAATCTGCGACCGAACGTTCAGAATGTTGGTTGGCATATACGGCGAACACGTTGAAGAGAGCAAGCGCGGCTAAGTATCAAGTCGACTCGCTTGTGGGGAGTAGATTCACTTGGCAATAGATACAAGAATTTGAAATTGGACGAGCAGAGAGTAGCTGGATATACAGACTGTGAAGAAAATAGGAAGAGAAGGGCAGGAGGCATCGGCGTCCGTGGAAACTAATGTTCGGAAGCTCCCGCGCCTTAAATGAAATTGACGTCATGGGGCACGCGATCTCTGTCAACGGCATCAATTGTCGTCAAGGGCTGGAAAAAACTCTGGATTTCTGTTTCTCCCACTCTCATTTTTTCATGCAGGGTCTTGGAGACGACGACGACGACGATGTTCCTCCAGCGGCGGCATACAGCCACGGCGTCGCCAGTGAAAACAGGAGGAAGGTTGATGAAGAGGATGTCGACGATGTTCAAGCCGTCGCAATGGGTGGTGGAACGAGTTGGAGCCGTGCTGGTGGAAGAGGATGAGGAGAAGATCAAGGTGTCGGTGTCGTCGAGTCAGTCGTCGATGGACGATATTCGCAGGCCATCAGGACTCGGGCCGACGATCGAGGAGCATGCAAGCGTCATGCGTGCATACCGCGTTCAGGTCCCGCCTCTTCCTCCCTACCGCCCGCCCAAGCCGATGCCTGAAATCCCGCCATTGCCGGTGGAGGTCCTGACTTTCATTCTCTCCTTGCTCCCGCGCACGTCGGTGCCTGCACTCGCCCTGCTCTCACGCAACTTTCTCTCTGCAGCGCAGGCTGTCTTGTACGGCGACCTCGACATGCGGGATGTTCGGAATCCCGACACACTGTGGATATTCCTGGTCACACGACGAGATCTCACCTCTCTCACGCACACCCTCCGCGTCCCTGCATGGCCATCCGCCCAGACTCGGGCATATCTCATACCCCGCGTGCTCGCTCGGATGGATAACCTCCGCTCTTTATCACTCCCCTCCTTTGATCTGCACATCCTACGCCACCACTCCGCCTTTGGACTACGCCATATCGAGTTCGAGAACACACGTCTCTCCGGGCAGGCCGAGATTGAGCTTCTCACGTGGCTCGATGGCCAGACCAACGTCGTCTCCCTCCGTTTCCCATTCCTGCTCGATGATGACGAGGATGATGCGTCACCGCCTAATACGCCACTTCCCGTCACACCTACGCGTACCCGCCTTCTCTCCGCGCCCACCACGCCAAGCCAGCCATTTCTATTTCCCATGCCTCCGCTATCGCCGCTCCCGCCTACTCCAACGCCGACTCAGGACACGTTCACGTTCACGCATACAGAAGCCACTCTGCTCCCTAATCTGGCCACCCTGCACGCCCCTCCACATCTTATCATCCTCCTCGCGCCTTCTCGACCTCTCATTGACGCGACTATAACTATTTCTACACCAATCTACGCTGGGTTTCGACCTACGACCACCCTCGAGTCGCTCCCTCAATCCGTTCGCCGTCTCAATCTCGTCTTCAAGTCCGTGGGTAAGCGCACGGAGGAAAAGACGCTTCGCAGTGCCAACGTTGTATGCCCCGCCATCGAAGAGCTCGAAGTAGAAGGCGAGGGTGGCGATGAGTGCTGGTGCTCCATCGTCCCTCATTTCAAGTCTCTTCGAGTCATCGTCATGCGTAAGCCAGGTATGGCGCAAGTGAAAACAACGAAGGAAGAGCTCGATGAGAGATTCCCGCTCCCAAAACGTGCCAGAACACGCTCGACATCCTCTACTATCAGCCACTCCGGACACTCGATGGTGGTCAGCGAACGAGCACGCGCAGCTCGTCTAGCTAACGCGTGCCCCGCCCTCCAACACGTCGTCTTTCCGAATGGCGTACAGTGGCGTCGACCATCTCCCTCTTTCCCCCGCTCCCGGTCCACACCAAGTCTCCCATTAGACGATCTCTTCGTGAAGAAGATCAATCGCGATGTCCCTCCGCCTCCGCCTCCGCCTCCGAGGAAAGTCGTGCCTTTGATGGAGCAACGGTTCATGATGGCAGAGCAGTGCTTCGACCTCAATGAAAGCGATGACGACGATGACTCCCTGTTCTTTAAACCGAGTCCGAGCAGGCAGAGTATCTCGATGCAACGCTGTCATGAACAGGTTCAGGTTCAGGTTCAAGGGGCAGGAAAGATGGTGATGACGCTGGTCTAGGCACAAGTACGTGTTTTTCCCGTCGTTCTTGCTATAAAAGGTCCTCATCTTACTTCGTAGATCCTTTGCCGTTGCCGTTGTTTGGATCTCGATTCATGTATATATCCTTATCTGTATTTATCCTTACCTTCACTCTCCCACTCATGGATTTATACCCAATTGCAATTTTTCGTGGACACAGATTATTCGTCCTGATACATCCAGCGAAATAAGTCTCATTACTCAAGGCAAAAGCTTACACAAAGCTACACCTACGCATAAGAATAGGTGTCGGTGAGGGGAATGTGGTTACTTTCGCTTCCACGCTCATCTTCCCGTGAAGATATTTTCGCCCATATCAGCGCCGCCATCGTTCATGTATCCTTTTGGTATCTGGCTGGCGATTTCAAGCAACGGTTCATGAAGGCAGAGTAGTGTTTCGACCTCAACGACGGCGACGACGACGACTTCCTGTTCTTCAAACCGAGTCTCAGAAAGGAGAGTATTTCGATACAGCGTTGTCACGAACAAATCGAGGTTGACGTTCAAGGTGCTAGGAAGATGGTGTAGCGTTAAGTACACGTCTTCTTCTCCGTTCTTGCTACTCAACCTCAAAACATTCTTTCGTAGATCGCTCTGCCATCATCATCAGGGCAAATCGATTGACTCTCGATTCATGTTTATATCTTTATCTTTATCAATCCTGCGACTTATGGATTTATACCTATTTATATTCGTTGCTCCCTTCTTAGCTTTGGACCTCAACGTTGACGTTAACCTTCAACATCTCAATTGGTTCAAAAGATTTCGTGCTTGTCCGGCGATCAATCAAGGATTTCTCGTTGTTGCTCGTGTTGTGTCGAAAGATATGAAGACCTGCTGGTCATTAACGCGTCCAAGCATCACTGACGATGATGGCAGTATCAATTTCAAGCTGTCAGTGAAACAATATTCAAGGAACTATCGCAGCTCGCTGCAAGGTTACGAGGTCCAGGTTCAAAGTGCTGGAAGAATGGTCAAGTTGAAAGTGCAGTGTTTGGCGCGTGTCCGCTTTCTTCCATCTTGCTATTCGAAGTTCCGGTCCTAATAAGTAATACCTCGTAGGCTATTTGAGGCTATCGGTAATGCGTCTTGTTGGACTCCCCGCTCATAATGAATTCCACGTAGACATTATCGCCGTCATACTATCTCTCGTGAATCTAAATTTCAATCCACGTTATGTTGCGTTTCCTTTGCACTTGCGGCAATAGAGAACCTCATAATAACTTGTTCAAGAATTTCTTCCCAATCCGGCCATCTGACCAGGTTCGTAAATACTACGGAATCTACCACAAAAAATTTCAATATCTAAGTCATGAGCCGCATATCCAACACATTATGCAATGAATGGGAAATGCTGACAGAGGCAAAAATAGAGCCGGTTCTCCATATACGAATTCCGCACGCGGCACCAGGTTATGTAGCACCGACATTCCCTAACCCACGCAATCCTAGCTCTATGTCCGTATTTGGGTACGGTCGCCATCCGGATTCGTGGTCAGTTTCCAGCCCCCCAGTGAGATTGTTGGAACTCGTCGACGGCTATGTGAAAGTGTTAAGCTGACCGGAGACTGAAAGATTTATATCATCTACATACCTGGTTGATGTCATTGTTGCTACCCTTTGCCTCTTCGAGACACTCAGCCAGGATACGGACAATCTCTTTCATATCCTTCTTCCAACGTTTCATATCATTCGGTGTTCCATTGTCGGTGGGATGCAGTGTGTAGCACTGAACAGAGTATTCGTCATCTAGCAATTTTAAGGTTTGCAAGATGTTAGGCCATTTATCATTATGAGGAGCAATTGAGGTCAGCGAGGATAAGATAGGGCATGGTGGGGTTATGCTGGGGGCGATGCTTGCACAAATGCAACGAATTACTGGTGCCTGATGTAGGTCTTCGATATGCCAGTCAAGTAAATCCTCTTGAATATCTGGGAGCTTCCGTGTTTTGGCTCCTGAGAGCCCAGTGATATAACCGCGCAGTCCTTCGATGAACTCCAGGTGGAGGCTGCTTTTGTTTGCAATATAACCCAAGCTGCCGTTCTCTCGGAAAGCTTCATACACACCGGGAATTCCCCGTTTGAATGCCTGACCCAATAACCAGCCAACTACCCCAATTATAGAGTCAACACGAGGAGGATCAAGGATGACTTGAACGGAGGGCGGAGGGGGTGCATCCGCTACACGTTCATCATGGATGACTCGAAGGATATTCAGAAATAAAGGCTTCATGGCCAATTCTGCTTTCCATTCAATGCCGCAGTCCTCGGGGCCTGGTTTCCCCAGTACAAAACGGCGCCGTTGGGATTCTTCAACCAAATAAAGCCTTCTATCATAGAGCGCAAGACTGCAGCAATATGGATCGTTGAAATGATGAACTGGAGAGTCGCACTCCCAAGTAAGAGCCTATGAGAGAAAGATAGTAAATTTGGTATTCATGATTGAAATGAAGCGTACCACTAACGGCGCCTGACAAGCAAGTTGACACAGCTGAAGTAAAGAAACATACTTGGAGGTGTTCAATATTGTCATATCAGACCTGAGAATGCTTCGAGTACTCACTTGACGCCTAGGATAGCGTGGCTGTCATTATGATACTCCATATGCATATGGATGACAACGAACCGTAAAGCACGGAGCTACACCAAGCACCTATGAGAGATGCGTAATCTAATGGAAGGTCGTTCATGGTTAGTGCGCTCTACAGTTCGACATTCTAGTAGGGAGCCATTATATATCTCCGACATGGTCCTGTTCTGGGTGCGACTGAGGTTGGAAGCGCATCAATGGAGCATGATGCATCCGAAAAGTACGGTGGCTTGGTTCCTGATATTGATTCTACTCGCAGAATAGGCTCTGGAGTTGGTGATTCAATAACTGCGAAATAAGATGTGAAAATCGTATTAGGGCCGAGAGAGTCGTACTGGGGATCAACATTTCTAGTTCGTTTGAAGCATCAAATGATGAAAAGGATCCGCACGTTCATTAGCGTAGGCAAAGCGCCTGCTGTTTGATGCAAATGAATAGCTATAAGATTGCCGTGATCGGGAAAAAGATGGCCGGGAGCCTTGCTTTGATTGTCGGTCCGTGGCCCAGATACGGGAAATACATGGCATCCCTAGCAGCTCAACTTTGTAAGCCAGGGTCTCATCGAGGGCAAGCAATCGAGGATCATACTTTCGAACAATCCTTTTAATTAATCATGAATCAAAGTTCCACCACCACGCAAGGAGAGCCTGTGAATGGAGGAAGACGAGAACTATCGTAGCGTGCTCTTGAGTTATGGAGTTGATGCTGATATGAACTGGTTCTCAAAAACCAGGCAGAGAATCTCACCAGGAGGGTTTACTAGTCAGTCAGGTTTAGTGCAGTTGGCTCGCAAAGCACGATCTTTTGATCAACACACAGTTTATATCGAATAGATGATCAGAATCAGGGACATTGTTTGCTGCGCAGACCATGTCAGCATGATATCGGACATTGGAAATTGAAGATAACGAGTATATATACCAATGATTGTGCGTGGTATACCACTAGGTATCATTCTATGCAAGTTTGCACTTGCGGGTCTTCCGTTTCGCTAATTCCCTCGTCTTTGAGTCTTGTTGGTATCGGCTACGTCATAATTAGATGGGAAGTACGGAGAGTCTCTTTGTACTTGTCCAGGTGAGACGAGATAAAGCAATGAATCAGAGAGATGTAGACTCACCCGAACTGGGATCAATCTAACAGCGGAAAGATTGCCTGCGGCTCCATTGTCTGGAAAGAACAAACACCGAGGAATGGATCTGCAGATGCCAAACAGTGAATCCTAGATTATTCCACATGTAACGGTGAGGCGGACAAGAGGGATGGACGTACGAGAGAGGAAGGAAGGTTCAGATTTGTGGCTGTGATGACGGCGTGATCTGAGATCTCCCGATTTAGTCATCACCGCTCTTGAGCTTATATCGTTCATCCGACGTTGCCAGTTTTCCGATCCGGGCGCCTAGGTCTATGCCTGGTTGTCTTCATCTTTCTTCAATACAGTGACTGAAGTATATCCGTCAATGGTCAAAGTTAGAAACTGGAATCATTGGTTCATTCTAGAATCCGATCATCATGCAGCGGGAGTGTTACGTACCTCTTAGTACAACTCATTTCGCAGGCACACAATCACATCAACTGTCAGCGGTCGCTCACTGCCTGTTGCTCTTCCGTAGTTGTGGTTACTCATGCCGCCCAAGATGTGAAATCAAGAGGCAGAAGAACGTTATGAACGTTCAAATGCTTATAGAATTTTCGAGCATTGCAGACTGCGATGAAGTAAGCGCGTTTCACCGTGAAGATAGACAATGCAAACCAGAGTCACTGTTAGGTGGGAAGAAACAATTAACCGGGAATAGCAGCCTAGGAGGCGTTGGCAATTGAAAGAAATAGTTTTAAATTCGGCTTGATATGCCTTTGGTATCACATCTGAAGTAGTTACTTATATTGGAATGAAAGAGAGCTGGGTGTGACGGGCGTAGAGCGACGACGGGTACGCGTAGGGGTGTGCAATGTGACGTAGGCGGCGATGCACTGCTGTTGTCATCGAGAAGTAAAGGAAATCGGAGAGAGCATACGTTGGTCTGGTCATCGAACTAAGTTTAAATGAGTAGCTGATCTTTGGCGTGCCTAAGAAGCGTGCGTTGCCAAACTCGATATGGCACTGGAAACCAGACAAGGTGACGGCTCATGACGTGAACGAAGATTATCCATCCAGTCTGTGTGATATAAGTGTTGAAGGCAGTGCACAGTACAAGATGTGATAATGCATACGGTCGGGAGCCACCTCAGTTTATGCATTATCACATCATATGCACGAACAGGTTGTCACACAACGTGACATTCCTGTGACAATGTGATGTGCCGCACCCATTTCAGTTATTTTCTTTGCGTTTTCTGCTGTATTTCGTACGAATTTGTGTTTTAGTCCCAACAGGATTAATTGTAGTGAGGTTTGCACCAATACATATGGTATTTTAGGGGCTGTATGCGCATCAATATGCTACAAATATGGTATCTTTCGGTTTGCTTTCGGTTGTCTTTCAGATGTGATAATGCACATCTCTGCTTGAACGCAACTGCCTTTTATGGAAAACGCATGCGTATGAACGCAAACGCAAACGCAGGTGCGAGAACGCAGGATAACGCACCCACGCATTTGAATAACGCAGAATTCTACGTGCCCAGATATGAAGACACCGTGAGCTTGAAATTGTGAACAACTAATATGTGGGGTGCTTGACGTCCTTCACAGGCGATACTCAAGGCGGAATAGGCGAGCCGTGGAGAGGTGGTAAGATTGGGGAGTAGAGCAGCGACCACGTGCGTAAACATATCTTGAGTCATCATCGGAGTAGGTGAGGCCGGCATAGGCATGGTGTTGCGTAGTCGCGTCATCATCGATGAGTAATGCCAATGGAAATTGGAGGGAGACGATGTTAGTCTGATGATTGAGCCATGTTAGAAACTCAGCCTCTGCCTGCCCATAGAGATTTGTGTCGCTAGACTTGATGTCGCAGAGATCAATGGCGCATGACGTGTAGATGAAAGGAAGGAGGGTTGGAGAGCAAGGGTTATGTATGCTGTCTTGTAAGATATTCAAGTGTCTTATGGCAAAGACATCATGCAAGATGCCACGCGGAGTTCCTTTGCCCGGGAGTTCAGGATATGATATATTCACAGAAAAATGTCCCTCGACAGGACGCAGAAACTCTATTCACCATTACATACTCCACAAAATGGCAACTTTCCTGCTTAATATATACTTTCATGCGTGAACGCTGGCGTCCTCAGCATGATTCAAAGACTGAACACTGTCCATCGAAACATTGATATTCTGATTAAAAAAATATCAAATCATAACGAGGCGGCAATCCGATATATTCATACCACTTCATCGATATCCGTCCCAGAGTTGTTGGGTGCGAATCTGAGAACTTTTGGCTCAGAGAACTCACTGTTCGTGGGTGGCCGATGGTGCCTTCGGCAATTCAGCCTTTGAAGAAACTATCAGCTCCTAGGGAGATCGAAAACATGGGTTGGCACATACATAACAAGTAAGGAGTTGACATAGACTACAAGGTGTTAGATCTAGCAGTCACATAAAACAGGTGATGCGCTCACGTTTTGGTAAGATAAAATTGACACCTAGGAAGATTAGAGTGTTTGGCCACACGAGATACTGGGATTGATGATCAAAATCAGACTGTGGAAACATGCAAATGTGTTCGGATTGACATACCGTTATAAGAACAAGTAGCGACCATGCGCTGTGAGTTATTCAGTCCCTGCATATACCACATTCCATTGAAGAGAGACTCTTACCTCGTAGCTAAGCCGGATACCACCACGAGCTGCATTAGACTCCAAAGCTTTTCAGATGTGCTATGGAAGGTTAAAATCTGAATCATGAAGAAAGGTCACAGCTTGCCTGGAGAACGCAGAAACCTCCCTGCATCTATGCAAGTAGTAACACATTGAGAAGGCGATGACGAAATCACACATAGCTGGGATAGAAAAGATAACACATATTGACTTCTGGGGTTTCGTGAGATATAGGGATCCCAATTATCAGATGAAACCGTAAACGCGCCTTCATGCTTGGTAACAAGAGAAAATTGGATATAGTGTATCTGTCAAGAGCCGTATGAATGCCACTACCAAGGACCCTGATGAAAAGGCTTTATTACGCATCATAGATGGAGACTAAAGATCTCGTGAGGAGGAGACTAGAAGATGAAATATAGCTTACAGACTCCGGTGCCTTTATGAATAGTAAATAAAGCTGGCCACGCTATTGATGGGGTACTCACTGACGGCGACCGTGGCAATCAAGACCTGGAGCTCGTTGTCAGAGAAAGTCTATCCGGTCTATGGAGGGCGCCTACCACAAACCATGGGAGAATCTTACCAAAGTGACGACCAACTAGAAGTGGAGTGAGCTTTGTGTGTTTCAGTAATTGGAAGGAGAAAGAGCGAACGTTTCCAGATGCGGATAGCATATACACTGTACATCACGCCGGTAAGTAAAGATGCAGGCGAACAATTCATAAACATACACATAGACACCCACGACGATAACCATCTGGAGAGTTGTCATAAGTTTCAGATATTGGAATACAATCGGAGGACGAACGTTGAGCAGTTGATGTAGCTAAATATTGAGGTCGCGTTTATCCTGATGAAAGTGCAACTGAGACGGCAATAAATAAATACCTTGAAACTCCTATGAAAGGGAATCAGTGAGGGTTGCAGAACCTCCCGATAATCTTTACGTACCAGATGATACGATAGATCCCATCATGGTCACCAAATAAGTCAACTAGGTAGTGATACATCGCATGGGTACTGAAAGCCACATGAAGACTATCCAGAACCCTGGGAAACACCATGATCGATGAGATCAAATATGGCTAGACGGACTTCGACGCACCAAAGTACAACAACCTAGTCGCAGGACAACCGCAGGAGATCAGTGACACAGAACGGAGTTGGAGTATCACAGGAAGTATACGTACAGAGTATCGGTACACCCACCAATCGTGTGGGTATTTCTTGTAGTAGATGACAACTTGGAGATTGGTTATTCCGAATAAACTGTTATCGGCAGGGGGGTATAGTTCAGGGAATATATAGGAACATAGCTGACGCACATAGCAGCTATCGTCGAACCAATATAGAGAGGACCAAGAGTCATTCCTAAGGGAGGAACAGTGGTCTGCGCCTGCGATGTCATTCTAGAATATGAGGGTGAAGATGAGAAAGATACACATAAGGACTCGGGCGCACACTGCTTTATGTATCTCTCGTAGAAGTTCAAGATATTTAGTGGATCCGGATGGCAGTGCATGGGAAGTGCGTCCTCGACGCAGATAAAATAGGTGCTCCTTCACGGACCACGTCAAATAGAAGATCAAGAGAGTGGACCTTTGCTGCAATTGAACCGCAGATGGTGCCATCTTTCCGCTCAAGGCCTGGGAGATCCGTGTGCAAAAATAGAGACGCATCTATCAAGGTGCCCGTTGTTCTAAAGCCTCGCTATTTTCGTCTCTCAATATGGACATATCCGTTGATAGTCGAATTGTTAGTCTTTGACTCTCGTGGCAGAAGGACATGAACCCACACAAGCTTTGCATAGAGCTTGACAGTTTTGTGTGTTTGCGACAGAAGAGTTTGATTTGGTCATAAATCAGCTATTTCGGAGATATTTTGGGTCCTTCGGTGCGCTCAGAGGCTCCAAAATTCGGTTCCTGATGTATTCCGTGCCCTGTTTCATCATCCATGGAGATCAAGCTATAATGATTCATAAAGCGAACGTGTCATTTTCCCCAACGGAGTACATCAGCGCCGTTCAGCTCTTTTGCTACAGCGTTCCCCGCTCCCGATCCTCACCTTGTCTCCCATTCGACGATCTCTTCGTGAAGGAGGTCCAACGCGTCGTTCCTCTGCCACCTCCGAAGAATATAGTGCCTTTCAAGGACCAACGGTTCAGATGGGAAGAAGAGTGCTTCGACTTCAATGACAGAGATGAAACGACTTGTTCTTTAAACTGAGTCTGAGAAAGGAGAGTCACTCGCTTCAACGTTACCAGGAGCAGGTCGAGGTTGACATTCAAGGGGCCAGGAAGATAGTGATGGTGCTGGTGTAACGGAAGGTACACGTCGACCATTCAATATCCAGGAATCTAACTCTGCATCGTAGATCTTCTAGCAGGGAAAGAGGGGACCCGACCGTGACCAGCACTCCCTAACGAGATTCACTAAATATTGTCGACGCTAGCAAAAAATGATTTGGAGCGGACTATTTAACAGACATTCTTCAAGAACGATAATCAATTTCATAGGGAAATAAAGCAACGCTCGCGGAAAGGCTATCAATGACTACCTATTTAACACGTAATATGTATTCATATGGACACCCCGGGATAAACGAGATCACACCCAAGAAAGCCCTTCAATTGTGCCCATTCGACGAGATCTTCGTAATGATCCATGCAACACAGCGTCAGAAAAGTCATCCTCGACTCGTCAGCGTCGGAGTGCTCTGGGTAGGAGTCGATCCATACTTCGAGGGATATGCCATAGATAGGCTCAAAGACGAGTACACGAGCGACTTCCCCATTCTTCATCGCCAGCTATTGGATGTACATGAATCATAGGCGAAGACGCCAGGAAATCAACACACCATATGCTTCCCATAGTAATACGGAATCACTGTTCCTTGTAGACCCTTCAGTTCGTCGTATGCGTAGTTCTCACAGCCGGCCAGTTGCTTCGGGGATAGAGCCAGAGAAAATGGTTCGAGTTGGAAGATTTTCAAAACAAGGGTTCCTCGAATCTCGTTGGAAACTCGTGTTCTGACATCGGCAGTACAGACAACAGACAAATGGGCCTCAGATTTCCATGAAGGGCTGAAGGACTTCGGTGATGACGAGCTTATAATTGCCACCGTTGTGTGCGAACGACGGAAGTTTGCGTCCACCCTCTGGTTTAACGACACCCGGAAATGCAACATCGAAGGAATCTCCGATGCTTAGAGATCTACCACAGCACCAGGCCCGGCGAAATGCGGCCAGCTGGTCGTAGTACTGTCTTTCTGCGCCTGGATCCTGGACATCATAGTCCTCCCGAAACTGAGGGACGGTACCGCCTGATAGATAGACTATATTGCTGGGTTTTCTTGATGGCATAAGAGAGAGGGTGAGATACTCGAGATTGTAAGCAGGTTAGTTTGTAGGCAATGAGATGCGAGCGGCAAGATCGGGCCGAATACGTCACTTTCTATACTTTAGGGCAGGGGGTTTTCGTCCCTCCCTTGATTCTTCCCCACCAATCTGTCTCTCAATTCTGCAACCGTTCCAATAGCAATTGGTGCGACTAGTGTTTGGCAGTCAAATGCAGTGACACATAGATGCTTGGGCATTCCAGTCCGGTGCATTCATTGATTCCTTCTCTCAGTGCCGTCTGCTCTCCTTCTTGGACATGGTATGTTTGTTTCTGTCTCTTGGTGCATACCAACTGATGAAATAAGCAGTATTAACTAGTCGGAAAAGGGTCCTGGACAGCCATGGCTTCGCGAGGAGGAAGGCTGATGAAGAGGATGTCTACGATTTTCAAGACGTCGCAACGAGTGGTGAAAAGAGCCGGAGCGGTAGAGAAGATCATGGAAGAGGTCGAGGAGAAATGCAAGGTATTGTCGTCGTCGCCGAGTCAGTCATCAATGGACGATATTCCTAGACCGTCTGAACTCGGGCCGTCGATGGAGGAGCAGGCAAAGCTAATGCGTGCATGTCGCGTTCAGCTCCCGCCTCTCCCTCCCTACCGCCCACCGCAGCCACTATCACAGATCCTGCCTTTGCCGGTGGATGTCCTGACTCGTCGGCACCTGCATGTTGTACGGCGACCTCGAAATGCGGGATGTTCGGAATCCCGATGCGCTATGGATATTCCTCATCACCTCTCTCACACACACCTTCTGCGTCCCTGCATGGCCATCTGCCCAGACTCGGGCGTATCTCATACCCCGTGTACTCGTACGCGTGGACAACCTCCGCTCTTTAACACTTCCCTCCTTCGATCTCCACATCCTACGGCACGACTCTGCCTTTGGACTACGCCATATCGCAGTTGGGAACACATGTCTGTCCGGGCAGACCGAGGCTGAGCTCCTCACGTGGCTCGATGGCCAGACCAACGTCATGTCCCTCCAATTCCCATTCCTCCTCGATGACAATGACGATGCGTCACCGCCTACGCCACTTCCCGCCACACCTACGCGTACCCGCCTTCTCTCCGCCGACTCAGGACACCTTCACGCATACAGAAGCCACTCTACTCCCTAATCTGACCATCCTGCATGGCCCTCCACATCTTATCCTCCTCGCGCCTTCTCGACCTCTCATTGACGCGTCTATAACTACACCAATCTATGCTGGATTTTGTCCTACCACCACCCTCAAGTCTCTCCCACCCTCTGTTCCGCCTCCGCTTCACGCTCAAGTCTGTGGGCAAACGCACGGAGGAAAAGACGCTCTGCAGTGCCGTCGTCGTATGCCCCTACCTTGAAGAACTCGAGATAGACGGTGAGGCCGGCGAGGAGTGCTGGTGTTCGATCGTTCCTCGTTTCAAGTGTCTCCGAATTCTGGGCATGCGTAAACCATGGACCGCACAAGTGAAAACAGCGAAGGAAGGGCTCGATGAGAGGTTCCCACTCTCAAAGCAAGCGAGGACATGCTCGACGTCATCCACCACGAGTCACTCTGGCCACTCAATGGTTGGCAGCGAACGAGCTCGTCTAGCCAACGCATGCCCTGCCCTCCAACGCGTCATCTTCCCGAATGGAGTACAATGGCGCCGTCCATCTCCCCCTCTCCCCCGCTCCCGATCCTCACCGTGCCTCGCATTCGACTATCTGTTGGTGAAGAAGATAGATCGCGATGTTGTTCCCCCTCCGCCTCCGAGGAAAGTTGTCCCTTTGAGAGACCAACGGTTCATGAAGGCTGAGAAGTGCTTCGACCTTAATGACAGCGACGACGACGACGACGATTCCCTTTTCTTTAAACCAAGTCCGAGCCGGCAGAGTAATTCCATACAACGCTGTCAGGAACAGGTCGAAGTTGAAGTTCACGGTGCTAGAAAGATGGTGATGGCGCTGGTGTAGCTTAAGGTACGCCTCTTTTCCCCGCCCTTATTATTCAATGTCCTCATGTTACTTACTTTGCAGGTCCTCTGTCGTCGCCATCGAAACATCGTTTTGCTCCGGATTCATGTGTATATTCTTATCTTTATTGATCTCTACCCTTGTTCTTCAGCTCATGGATATATACCCAAATACTTGCTATCTCTGTCCTTCGTGGTGCCAGATTATTCGTCTTGATCCATTCAGCAAACCAAGTCTCAAGTGAAAGCCTACAGAAAGTTCCATATGGGACCACGCACACAAATCAGGTTGACAAACCAGCGCATAAGAATCGGGGGAACGCGGCTACAGGCCTGCGTGATTTTGCTTCCACATCAACGTCCATTGTTCATGTATCCTTTTGTCCTCCCGCTGAGGATTTCGTGATGGTCCCTCTTTGTGTTCTGCCTTCTCTATTCCGCTCGTGATCCTCACCTCGGGGGAAATTTGCCCATTTTTGTCCCCAGGACGGCGCCTTTTAATGTAACCAGAGCTACTGAATGCGCTGGTGTAGCTTAAAGGACACATCTGTTTCACTGTTTTTCGCTGGTCTCGTAAATCTTTTACTGCCACCAACGTCCTACCCCAGTAAAATTTATACTCCCGATTTTCCTCCTAGTTCTCTGGCTACATTCGGTGTGCAGGAAAGCACGCACGGATTGGCTCTCCATCCTGCATCAAGCTGGTCTCGTATATCTTTTACTGCCACCGACGTCCTATCCCAGCATTCATTTAGACTCTCCATTTTCATCCTGGTTCCCTCGCTTGGTACAGGAAGCCACGCACGGATCGTCTCTCCATCCTACATCCTATTCTTCTCAATGAAGTCGAATTCCGGAGTCCACCTCCCTCTCGGTACCGACCGTCTCTTTCGCTTCTATCTCATCCTCGTTCCCAAGACGTTTCCCTCGAAGATATTCCCAAAGATCCGGCGGAAATACTGTGACGAGGATCGGTATTCTCTTTTGAGGAAAAGACACAGACTACTTCTTGCGGGACTCCAGCATACAGATTCCGCTCATCCCTGGGTCATTGCTCCAAACCTACTTCGATTTGCGGCTAGGGACGTGTATCCGAATCTGAAGGGGACGGAGAACCTACTCTAAACTGCATCGGCGCCTCGGTGGTTCCGTATTATTATGGTCTAGGTTCTCACTCGTGAAAATCCAAGCGTAGAGGTCAATAATCCCAGCCGTTAACGATGCGAAATGGCGACCTTGCGTATGTGCTGCTTTTGGGAAGCGGTAGAGAAGTAAATCGGATGCTACCCTTCCCATCACCTTCAACGCTAAACTTGGATTATCTCGTCCATGCAAAACATTGATAGTGTCTTCTATTATCTCGCATTCTAACATGTTCGTATTATTACATTTCTCTGCTTCACACATCAACGAACAAGCCGACATTTGTTGTGTAGCAAATACGATCATGACCAAGGGTTGTCAAACAGCAGAGCGTATCTCCATGGAACGGCAATGAAGGAATGGAAGCGCTCAGTTTGCTTCCTCGTTGCAAAGACTACAGGACTATATTGCAACGCTCATCAGAAACAGAGCTTCCAAGCAGTCTCGGCATTTCTACTTTACGAATGACTGATTCGTGCGTGAAAGGGGGGGAGGGGCGAATACTTTGGCGGAGACACTACACTCACCGGTGTCCTTCGACGTGACTATCAACAAGGCCATACATCGATGCGGGGATATTGAAACGACGACCGACTTGTTTGGTAGCGACGCCCATACTCGAGCGCATTGACAGACCGGCTCTTCTATGATGGGAAAAGAGTCCGTCCTGGAGCATACTTATATGGTCCTCGGCAGGTTACATGAAACTGTTGGCAAACAAGCTTCACGTTTCAGGCTCTCCCATCTCCCTGGGTATGTTACCACTCAACCTTGACACTAGGACATCACTGTCTGCTCATTGTTATGGATATTTTGGATACATTGTCTCTCGTACGAAGTCTGAACCTCAATGTCCGCCTTCGGGGTCCTGTACCCTTTCCTTCCCCTTACGCAATCTGGATTCACGACGAGTTTCCGCCGAACTGGTGTGATAGTTGAATATATTCGACAGCTATGTGAAAGTATTTAGCTCGCGATAGACTGAAGAGTTGTTACCATCCACGTACCCAATTGATGCGGTTCCTGCGATGCCTTTCTGCATCAAGACACTCGGCCAGAATGCAGACAGTCGCCTTCATACTCTCCTTCAAACATTCTCGATCATCTGGCAACATGTCTCTGCCCAATATGTATTTCTCGAAAGAATATTCGTCATTTTCTGACAGTGTTTTCACAATTGCGTCCCACTCAGAGTGATTGGGAAGGATTGAGACCAGGGACGATAAGATGCGATGTCGCGGAACGTCGCTGTATGCGATGGTCGCGCAAATAAAACCAACGACGTGTACTTGATGGAGGTCTTGGATATGCCAGTCAAGAAAATCGTCTGATTGATCTTCTGGGAGCTTCCCCATCTCGGCTTCCGAGATCCCAGTGATATAACCGTGCATCACTTCGATGAGCTCTGAGTGCAGCTTTTTTCGCACCGCAATATCACCAAATCCTCCTTTCTCTCGGAACGCATCGTACGCGTCTTTGACTCTCAAAGAGAAAGCGTGACCCAATAATGAGCTAACTGCGCCCTTTACTGATTCGCAACGTTGAGTGTGATGCGTGTCGGCGGACACATACATGGTGGTCACATAGGATTCATTCGAGCTGAATTCATTCCGGATATCTCCAAGAATATTTGACCAGAAGGGCCTCTTGGCCCATTCTGCGGGAGGTCCGACGTGGCAGTACTCGGGGCCCATCTCCACAAAACGTGCCATACATTCAAGTGCCCAAGCACGGCATCTCCAAGATTTGTATGAGGACTTCGAATCCCTGAATAAAGGAGATGCGATGTAAGACAGTATGTCCTGGAAAACCTCCGTCCGATGGTTTTCCAAAGAAGGGGGAGCAATGTAGTATGTTCTGTTCTTCATAGCGTGCACTGAACTATGCTGCAGCTGAAATCTGGGAATTTCGGAATGGTTGGAAAGCTGGATCGCCCACTGGAAGTACCTTATGGTCTCTTCCAAAAGTGTTGATTCGAGATAATCGTTATCTCGACGTGAACGGGGTTTCTTGAATAAGGACAGAAGACTTCGGAGAAGCTTTGGTTTGAAATATTTTACTGAGGCGTGCACCAAAGTACAGGTGTATGATGCGGAGGGAGTATTTGATCGGGAATATATTTCGATGAGAAGTCTGCGACACATCTCATCGGTGAGAAAGTTCCCCGGGTTGTCAAACAACCTTTTCTGAACTGTATAACAGTCCAAGATGTTCTTCCAGACGAGAGGATGGTGAAGACCATTGTTCGTTAAGGCGTCCAAGACGACTTGCGTCTGCTTCTTAGGCTTCCGGATATGTGGATCGTCGATGGAAGACAGAGCGATCGACAGGGAATCTGAGATATCTTTGGTCAAGAAATCCAGATCATGTTCTTCGAAGAGTCCGGTTGGGAACTTCCTGCGCAAAGCAGGGAAGAGGATCTCCAACCGGAGGAGTGGCTCAATCCTGCTGTCGATATTGGGAATATCCTTAGGAATCCACCGAGTCGACCCATCTCGGATCAGCTCCATACAATCCATCAACATTCTTTCTTTCTCCTCTCGTATTTCATCCCAGTGAGGACTGAAGAACTCCTCAGCATACGAAATGTAGTCTGGAGATAATCCAGAAAGAGCCTGGATAACGAGACAATGGATGGCCGACGTCGACGATCTCTCGTACAACCAACGAAGCGCATCAACTTCGTTTTCGATACATGATTTCTCCGCCACAGCTGTCTCAGAGACCTGCAATCCATTGGCTGCAGAGGGTTTCTGTACTTCCAGCGATGGAATCGTCTTCCGGACCGTGGTAATTGGGCACTAGAAATTCAGCGTGGTCACCTGCGTGGTACCACGCTGGTGTGGTGCGTGACCACGCAGCCACGCAAGTCATTGGCTGAACTCGAGTTGAACTCAACTAATTTAATATGTATATACTGCATGATGCTCAGAATGCTTTCTCAAAGATATCCTTATGTTCGTCTTGTGTTCATTCGTGAGTTATCTCCAGCAAAAATACCCAGGTTGGAAAATTATCTCGAAGCTCAACTTCCGCCAATCACAGTGTTTTGAAATTCGGAACGATGGTTTCTAGTTACTAGTGCATCTTAAATGCACATATATACGATTAGGAGAAGGTTCTATGTCGAAACCTAGGTACTCTCTCGTTCTAAGTACTTAAAGATCTTAAACTAGTGTTGTAGACATGAGTTACTTATGGATTTTACATCAATACAGCTTCAATATAAATTCAATGTGTCGAGGACTGGCCCAGTTGGTGATAAAACACAGTAACAAACGTCACTTGTTATGTGCAAATTTGCACTAGACCACGCAGCCGACCACGCTCATGTACCACGCAGCCACGCGACCACGCAGCCACGCAGCCACACCACGCAGGCTGACCACGCTCGACCACGCTGACAAACCACACAACCACGCGAGCCACGCAGGCACCACGCAGGCATCACATTGAGATCACGCTGGTCTATACAAGGTTGCCGTCAGAAAAGTGCATCATTCGCGTAATTGCCTTTCAATTGGCTCGTTTCTTTGGTGTCGATCATACCAACTACAGAACACTGTATTCTTCTCATGGTGTCCTCTCCACAGGAACCCCACATCGTGTACCTCATTACTTCTAGGTTAGATAACTGCCTCTAAGGCATTTTTATACTAGTAGGATACTCGTAAAATTATCTACTTCGGCTACAATGCTTTTGCTGCTCTTAAACTTGGCAATCCCCTTCGAATGATATTTTCATGATATTGACGATATTTTAAAGCGCTTCAATATCCTAGCAAAGCATTCATATCTAATTTTAAACCTTAGAGATCATAATAAAGCTGATTCTATGCAAGGAGCAACAGAAATCAACGGAGCGCGTCGACTCTCGTCGCGTTTGATGGACTTGATCAACTTTTGATAGGAGTCCCGCGATTTGTCAACCACGCTGACAACCACGCAGCCACGCAGCCACGCTCCACGCGACCACGCAGCCACGCAGGCTACCACGCAGAATTCTTCTTGCCCGTGGTAATTGATCGAAGTAACAGCACGATAGCGTAGAAAATATAAGTGAGGGGTGTTGTCCACGGACACTCCGGCTTGACTAGCGGGATCAAACTGGATATCGAGTAGAATAACACAGTAAGAATGGTTGACGCTTCCATGAACCAGTAAAACAAGACACCCAAGTTCTCACCGGCATACAACACAAGGCCGTACAAAAATGTGACGAGGGAAGTATGCAGCAGGAATTGTAGGATGGTAATTGAGAAGCGGACGCCCCAAATGATAAGGCCTCTGTAACGTAGATGTCGAGTAAGGACACGAGCTTGGCATTGTCCAGAGATGGGCGACAGATAATGGCAATACCATGCATCTACAAGCATGGCAAAAAATGCAGCTACAAGGCTGAGAGTAAGACTCGTAAACCATAGCGCATTTACGAACCAGTCGATTGGGTCCGGAGTGAAAGGAGCGGAGGGGTCAGTGCCGGAAGTGGTGATATCGTCAATGGAAGTGCCATTAGCTAGTCCGCGTTGTATATTGATCTGATCGAACAGTAAAAGGGCTGACATTTTCTGATAGTTTGGTTCAAGGTTTGGTGAAGATTGTACAATGAAAGCGGTGACAACCGCGGAGAATAGTCCTGCCTGTAACAGATAAATGATTGATAGGATGAAAGACACATTTGACGGAATCAACTCACAAAAACTAGGAGGATATTCACTTCACCTCTCTGTTCTGTAATCATGTCGGTGTCGTAATTCCCGCTTTCATTCAAATAGGCAGCCCAAACCCCTGATGTTGACCCTGCTTCTTCGAAAGGTGGACTCGGTGCATTTGCTCGAGAGTCACCTAGAGTGGCTTGTAGGTATAGATTAAATGTTTGACAAAACACACATACCAGTTGGCATTCCCTCAGACGATCCAGTAGCTTGGCGTGGTACACCGAAAATCGATGGAGATTTTGTCCTGGTTCGACGTGGCATAGGCCCGTCGTCAGGTAAGGGCATAGACATCCTTTTCCCTGTCGCACTGGCATGGTGTGCTGAACGATGGGAATTTTCAGGCGTGTACAAAGAATTTCGGGTAGGTGTGGAGGCGTTCAATGGATTGGTGACTCTAATCCCTTCACCGTTGAACACAGGATCATATGAGATTTCGTCTTGAATGTCGGAGGGCATATCGTGTACCGTGGCAGGCTTTCACAGTCGACAAGAGAGAGGAGACTGCAAGAACGAAGCGATGGGTAACAATGCGATTCTAATCTTGGCATGTTCATATATCAGGCAGAATGGAACAATCAAATGTACAGCAGTTTATTCCCATCATTGGCCCTTGCGGGACCAGAATCTCATCCGAGAGAAGCGAGCCAGCATGGATGGACAATTGCCAGGCTCAGGGTCTTGCGGCTGTGAACAATGAAACGTATGGAAGCGAAGTATAGAAAGCAAAAAAATGAATGGCATACGATTCCTCTTACTCCTCCTTTAGATTCACCATTTGGAATCCCGGGTTCAGCGTCTCTTTAACGTGATACTATCTGCATATTATAATATCTGTTGAGCCCTCTCAGACTGAAGACGTAATTGAACGATTATTCGGACCAGAAGCATCGCCCCTCCTCTAAAAAAATGTTCTGAAGATTGTTTCTGGAAGAATCCCTCAATTAAGTGAACATTCAGCGAGCCGAGTATTTCTACAGCCTGGGTGATCCCGTGAGCGAATCCTCTCCAAATGAAAGGGTAACGTTCTTTGCAAACCTCTCCAGCCTAACCATTTCATCGATGTCAAGACCAAGTTCGTCAACACTTTCAGGTCGGACGATTGGGGTTGCCGAGCAGTCTCAGGCAGGTTTTCTCTTTCCATCGTGAGAATCTCTCTGTTCGGTTTGAGGATGTGCCTCTCTCTGGGGGATAAATATAGATAATGAGGAGCCTGTGAGTTGATGTTAGGCCGAGCGGCAATATCGGGCCGATAACATCGCTTTTTTAAACTTTAGGGTAGGGGGTTTTCGTTCGCTTGGTTCTTCACATCCCGACTCATCATTCTCTCGATTCCGCGAGCGTTCTAACAGCTATCGATGCAACAAATACCTGGCGGTTAAATGTAAGGACATGTCGATACCTGGACATTCCGCTCTGGCACATTCTTCCATTCCTTCTCTCAGAGCCGTCCATTCTCCCCTTTGTCTCAGCTCATCTTGGATATGGTATATTTATTTTTGCCCCTTTGCCGGCTACCGCCTGACGAAATAAATCCAGTATTTACCAGCCGACGCTAGTCCTGGAAGATGACAAAACACGTTCCTCCAGCAGCGGCATACAGCCACGGCGTCGCCGGTCAAAGTGGCAAGAAGGCTGACGAAAAGGATGTTGACAATTGTCAAGCTGGCGCGATGATATGGTGAAAGAGGATAAGGAGAGGAGCAAGGTGTCTGCATCGTCATCGAGCGAGTCATCAATGGACGATATTCGCAGACTCTGGACACGGACCATTGATCAATCAATCAAGGGGCATGCGAGTCTGATGAGTGCGTACCGCGTTCAGGTTCTGCCTCTCCCCGCATATTGCCCGCCCACTGAGCCGCTACATGCAATCCCGCCTCTTCCAGTCGAGCTGCTCGCCTTGCTCTCCCGCGATTTTCTCTCCGCAGTGCAGGCCATATTGTACGGCGATATGCGGGATGTTCTTCACACGGCGGGATCTCATTTCTATTACACAGTCTCTCTGTGCGCCTGCGTAGCCATCATCACAAACTCGGGCATATCATATACACCATGTACTTGCCTGGATGGACATCTTCACTCACTGACTCTCCCTTCCTCTCATCCTAACGTCCTGCGCAACCATGTTGCCTTTTGTCTCCGTCACAATAGAGTTTATCGATACATGTCACTCAGGGCAAGCCAACTGGCCAAGGCTGAGCTTCTCATGTGGCTCGATGACCTGACTAACGCCGCCCCCCCTCCGATTTCTATCACTCCTCGATGACGGTGACGACTCGCTGCCATGCACACCACTTCCCGCCACCCCTATGCATACTCGACTTCTCTCCACGCCAAGCCGACTATCTCTCAATACCATGCCTCTGTTATCGCCGCTCCTGCCTACTCCAATGCCGACTCAGGACATGTTCACACATACAAACGACACATTGCTCCCCAAACTTACGGCTCTCCACATCGTATCATCCTCCTCGCACCTTCTCGCCCTCTAATGGACGCGTCTATAACCATTCCAACACCTGTCTATGCTGGGTTTCGTCCTACGACCACCTTGGAATCTCTCCCTTCCTCTGTTCGCCGCCGCCGTTTCACATTCAACTCTGTGGGAAAACGCACGGAGGAAAAGACACTACGTAGCGCCATCGTCGTATGCCACACCATCGACGAACTCGAAATAGAGGGCGAGGGTGGCGAGGAATGCTGGTGTTCCATTGTTCCCCACTTCAAGTCTCTTTGAGCCTTGGTTATGCATAAATCAGAGACTGCCCAAGTGAAGACAAAGAAGGAAGAGCTCAATGAGAGGTTCTCGCTCCCAAACCGAGGGAAGACGCGGTCGACATCGTCTACTCTCAGTCACTCCGGCCACTCCATAGTCGTCAGCGACCGAGCCCGTGCAGCTCGTCTAGCCAACGCGTGTCCTACCCTCCAACGTGTCGTCTTCCTAAATGGAGTATAGTGGCGCCGTCCATCTTCCTCTCTTCCCTCCTCCCGGTTCTCGTCATGTCTCCCATTCGACGATCTCTTCGTGAAGAAGATCGATCGCGATGTTCCCCCTCCATCTCTTAGGAAAGTTGTCCCCTTGACGGAGCAGAGGTTCATGAAGGCAGAGCAGTGCTTCGACCTCAACGAAAGCGATGACGACGATGACCCCCTGTTCTTTAAACCGTGACCAAGCAGGCAGAGTAGCTCGATACAACGTTATCATGAACAGGTTGAGGTTAAGGTTGAAGGGGCCGGAAAGATGGTGATGGTGCTGGTGTAGGCATAAAGGACGCGTCTTTTCTCCCGTACTTACCATTCAGTGTCCTCATGTTACCCACTTCGTAGGTCCTCTGCCGTCGCCATCAAAACAAATCGTTTTGCTCATAATTCATGTACATATCTTTATCTTTATTTATCCTTACCCTCGTTCTTCAACTCGTGGATTTATACCCAATCACATGCTATCTCCATCCTTCGTGGTCCCAGATTATTCCTTGCGAACCAAGTCTCAAGTCAAAAGCCTACAGAAAGTTCCATATGGAACCACGCAACCAAATCAGGTCGACAAACCAACACATAAGAATCGTGGGAACGCGGTTACAGGCCTGCGTGATTTTGCTTCCACATTCTTCCCATAATAGTGTCCACCGTTCATGTATCCTTTTGGCCTCTGGCTGAGGATGTCGTGATGGTCCCTCTTCGTGTTCTGCCTTCTCTATTCCGCTCGTGATCCTCGTTTTTGTCCCTAGGATGACGCATTGTAATGTAACCCGGGTCACTGGATGCGCTGATGTAGCTTCAAGGACACGTCTGTTTCACTATTTTTCGCTGGTCTCGTAAATCGTTTACTACCACCAACGTCCTACACCAGTAAAGAATATGTTCATTTATACTCCAGATTTTCCTCGTCTCTCCATCCTGCATCCTATCTCTCTCGATGAAGTCGAATTCTGAAGTCCACCTCCCTCTCGGTACCGACCGTCTCTTTTGCTTCTATCTTATTATATCCATCAATGATATTCTCGTTCCCAAGACGTGTCGTACGTTCCCCTCGAAGATATTCCCGAAGATCCGGCGGAAATACTGTGACGAGGACCTGTATTCTCTTTTGAGGAAAAGACACAGACCACTTCTTGCGGGACTGTCAAAGTCTCTATCCGCTCATCCCTGGGCCATTGCTCCAAACCTACTTCAACTTGTGGCTAGGGACGTGTATCCGAATCTGAAGGGGACGGAGAACTTACTCTAAACTGCATCGGCACCTCGGTGGTTCCGTATTATTATGGTCTAGGTTCTCCCTCGTGAAATACCAAGCGTAGAGGTCAATAATTCCAGCTGTTACCGATGCGAAATGGCGACCTTGCGTATGTGCTGCTTTCGGGAAGCGGTAGAGAAGTAACTCGGATCCTACCCTGGCACTCGCTTCAACGCTAAACTACGCCCATGCAAAAACCTCGGTAAGCATCTTCTATTACCTCACCAGCTAATACATTCGTATTAGTACATTTCTCTGCTCCACAAATCAACGAACAAGGTGTCATTCGTCGTCCAATCATAATCAATGACTCGGATTGTCAAACAGAAGAGCGTACCTCCATGGAACGTCAAAGAAGGAAGGGACATGTTCAACGCTGTTAAACGTTTACTTCCCTGTTGCAAAGGCTACAGGACTATATTGCAATGCTAGTCGGATACAGAGCTTCCCGGCGGTCTCGCGATTTCTACTATCGGATAGGTGGGTTATGATGTACATAAATATAACCAATGAAACTGATTTGACGAAGACATTGCATTCACCGGAGAGCCCTTCGACGTGACTATCAGCAAACCCATCTATCGATGGGGCGATATGAAATCGACTGAACCAAATCTCCGGTACGCGGGATTATACTTCGGTGACGTGCAGAGCCACCTAGGTGTTGGTGTAGCGTCCGGTACGCGTTCTTGCTATTCAAGCTTAAAACGTTGTTTCGACGATCGCTCTGCCGTCGCCATCAAGACAAATCGATTTACTCTCAATTTATGCCTGCGACTCGTGGATTTATACCTAATTATATTCGTTGCTCCCTCTTTGTCGCTTTGGACCTCAACGTTAACATTGACCTTCAGCCGCTCAATTTGTTTCAGAGTACTCCTGCTTCTCCGGCTATTACTCGAGGATTTCTCGCTGCTGCTCGAGTTGTGTTGGAAGATATGATGACCTGCACGTCAGCTGGTCATTAATGCGTCTAAGCTGCTATCATCACCGACGATGATGGCGGTATCAAATTCAAGCTGTCAGCGAAACAATATTCAAGGAATTATCGCAGCTCGCTTCAAGGTTACGAGGTCGAGATTTAAGGAGCTGGAAGAATGGTCAAGTTGGAGGTGTAGTGTTGTGCGTGTCCGCTTTCGTCGATCTTGCTATTCGAATTCCCGGTCCTAATAAGTAATTCGTAGACTATTTGAGGCTATCGGTGATGTGCCTCGTTAGACTCCCCGCTTATAATGAATTCCACGTAGACATTATCGCCGTCACGCCACCTCTCGTGAATCTAAATTTCAATTCATGCTACGTTCAGTTTCCTTTGCACCTGCTGCAATAGAAAGTCTCATAACGTGTTCAAGGACATTTGTCCTAAATAGGCCATCTGACCAGGTTCGTAAATACTCCAGAGTCTACCGCAAAAAAATACAATATCTAAATCATGAGCAACATATCCAACACATTATGCAATGAATAGAAAATGCTGACAGAAACAAAAATAGACCCAGTTCTCCATCATACGAATTCCGCACGTGGCATCAGGTTATGTAGCCTTGACATTCCCTAACCTAAGCAATCCTAGCTCAACGTCCGTATTTGGGTCCGATCGCCACCCGGGTTTGTGGTGAATTTCCAGCATCCCAGTGAGATTGTTGGAACTCGTCGATGGCTATACGAAAGTGTTAAGCTGATGGGAGACTGAAAGATTTATATCATCTACATACCTGGTTTATTGCATTGTTGCGACCCTTTTCCTCCTCGAGACACTCGGTCAAGATACTGACAATCCCTTTCATATCCTTCTTCCAACGTTCCACATCATCCGGTGTTCCATTGTCCGTGGGGTGCAGTGTGTAGCACTGAACAGAGTATTCGTGATCTGGTGAGGTTAATGTTTGCAAGATGTTAGACCATTTATCGTCATGAGGAGAAATTGAGGCCAGGGAGGATAAGATAGGGAGTGGTGGTGTTCCGCTGCGGGCGATGCTCGCACAAATGCAACGAATGACAGGTGCTTGATGCAGGTCTTCGATATGCCAATCAGGAAACTCGTCCGATTGAATATCTGGGAACTTCCTTGACTTGGCATCTGAGAGCCCAGTGATATAACCGCGCAGTCCTTCGATGAACTCTGGGTGGAGGCTGCTTTTATCTGCAATATAATGCAAACTGCCTTTCTCTCGGAAAGCTTCATATGCCTCAGGAATTCCCTGAGAGAATGCCTGACCCAATAAGAAGCCAACTACGCCACTTATAGAGTCAAACCGTTGGGGAAGATCGGGGAAAACTCGAATGGCAGACAGATTGGGTGCATCCCCAACAGGTTCATCATGGATGACTCGAAGGATATTCAGAAACAAAGGCTTCGTGGCCCATTCTGCGTTCGTTTCAATGGCGCTGTCCTTGGGGTCTCCATGCATCAGAGAAGCCATGCATACAAGAGCGTGAGCACGGCAGGTCCAAAAGAGGTCCATGAACTCTGAATCCTCCGAATTGCTCAAAGAACGCCCGATAAATATATCAGACGTCATGTAGGAGACTATCAACCAGAAAGCATCGGTCCGCCATTGTTTCGAAGGAAGATCGACGGGATGATGATGAAAGACTTTCTGTATCGCATGTAGTGCAACACACAACAGCTGGTACTTGGAAATCGTAGAATCACGATGAAATGGATAACGTTGGTGCGAATTAAAGGTTGATGGGGCTGAGTCGGGTGCCAAGGCGCGTACAATGGCGAGTGAGAGCCTTCTCTCGGGATCGACCGTGTCCTTCTGTAAATCGAATGCCTCGAAGAATGAGAGAAGGCCTTTGAGAATGTCTGGTTTACAATATGTTATTGAGGCACAGGCCAAAGTGCAGCTGTATGATTCGGGAGAGCTGTCTTCAGGGAGGTATATGCTTGTTACCAAGTTGAGACACATCTTGATGGTAAAGATGTCCCCCGTGTCATGAAACAACTTTTCTTTGTCTGCATAACGGTCTAAGAGCTTCTTCCAGACGAGAGGATGGTGAACGCCATTGTCCGCTAAGGCGTCCATAACGACTTGGTTCTGCTCCGTAGGCTTCTGAATATGTGCATTGTGTTGAATATTGTGCGAGCTTGCAGGACTGATAGCACGTGGCCGGACCAATTACATAATATACGTACAAATTTTCCTTACCTACATTCTCTTGCCGTTTACCACGACGTACGTACTGGCAAACGTAGCTACTTCTTTCTACCTTCGCCCGACCTCGTTGTAACACATTGTCGATGGAAGACAGAGTTATCAACAACGTATTGGAAAGCTTCCTTGAAAAATCCAGATTATGTTCTCCGAAGAGTCCAGACGGAAGCCTCTGGCATAATTCAGGGAACAGAATCTCCAACCGAAGGAGCGGCTCGATCCTGCGGTCGATATTGGGAATATCCTTGGGAATCCACCGAGTAATCCCATCTCTAGCCAGCTCCATACAATCCATCAACATTCTTTCCTTTTCATCTCGTATTTCAACCCAATGCGGACTGAAAACCTCCTCAGCACATGCTTTGTGGTCTGGGGATAATCCAGCAAGTGCCTGGATAACGAGACGATGAACGGCCAAGGTCGATGATTTCTCGTACAACCAACGAAGTGCATCAACTTCATTTTCGATACGTGATTCGTGTGCAGCATAAGTCTCCCAAGCTTGCACCTTATTGACTTCAGAGAGATTCTTGACTTCTAGCGATGAAGTCAGCCTGGGGATTGTGGTAATTGGTGGCCCCTTGCGGGTAGCAGAAAGAATATAACTGAGGGGTGTTTTCCACGGACACTCCAGGTGAATTATCGCGAGGAGACTGGATATGCTGTAGAGCAAAATACTGAGAATGAATATCACAAGTAGCACCATGGCCAACGGGAAACTCCTGCCGTCGAGGGAATTGATTGTAAGCCCCCCCAAAAACGTGATGAGGGAAGAATGTAAAAGGAATTGTAGGAAGCTAATGTAGGCGCGGAGGCGCCATTTGATAAGGCCTCTGTAACGTAAATGTCGAATATGGGCGCGAACTTTGGGCTGTCCAGCGATGGGCGACACATAATGGCAATACCATGCATCTACAAGGATGGCGAAAAATGCAGTTACAAGACTGAGAGTAAGACTCGTCCACCAGAGCCCATTTACGGCCAAAGGAATCGGGTCTGGCAGAAAAGGAAGGGTGGGGTCAGCACCGGAAGTTGGGATATCGTCAAGGGAAATGCCGTTAGCTAGCCCGCGTTGAATATTGACCTGGTCGAACAGCAATTTGGCAGACATTGCCTGATAGTCTGGCTGAAAGTTATCTGATGATGTTGTAATGAAGTTGCTGACAACTGCAGAGAACAGTCCGGCCTCCGAAACAAAATACAATTAAGGGATTGAATACATATTAGACTGAAACTACTCACGAAAACTAGGATGATATTCACTTCTCCTCTCTGGTTCCTAAGCGTATCACTGTCATCGATGATACTTTCATGCAGATACGCCTGCCAAACACTGGATGTTGGCCCCGCTTCTTCAAAAGGTGGACTTGGCGGATACCCTTGAGAATCGCCTGAAATGAGTTGTGAGCACAGGTGCGGTGCTTCAGGATGTATACATACCAATTGGTGCTACGACCGGCGGGCTCTGAGGCTGCCTAAGTGGAGGAGGAGGCGCTGGGAAAGGTTCCTCGTCAGGGGAAGGCGTAGTCATCCCTTTCCCTGTCGTACTGGCATGATGCGCTGATGGATAAGCATATTCAGCCTGGTCCAAGGAATCTGGGGAACTTCGTAGGCAGTCAATCAAGTTATGAGCGATTCCAATCTCTGCGTCATTGAACTCAGGATCGTGTAAGTCGTTATCTCGAGTGTCGGCAGGCATATTGTGTTCCATAATGGGAATTCACAGGACAAGAGAGGATACTGCAAGAACGAGGCGACTGCTAAAAGTATGATTCTAATGTTAACACCAGTCACATTCAAGGCAGAATAGAACCATGAAGTTCACAGCAATTCCAGGAATGGGATACGAGCCAATACTGACTAACCAAACCTGTGAAGCGATTGTCAGGCTTCGGGTCTTCCGGGCAACTTCTGGTGGCGAGCATGAAAATAAGTGAAAGTTACATACGCAAAGCAAGGAAAATAGATGATTTATCGGGTTTAAAACTTGTTTCACGCAAGTATAATTGCTGTGAGCGCATAGAAGGTGGCTTATTCTATTCCTGGCCCGAACGACCAGGATCCTTGCCGGATACTCAAAACATAGACCTGGAAGTCGATAGGCTATCGACGGACACCTGTTGCTCCAGATGAGCGGCGGATGTTGTCGCTGCACTTAAATGTATCTCGAGCCATCAGTTTTGGAATACCCACGTGGAACCCAATTTGTAGCCATTCAGATATCGTTGGAACGAGGCGGAGGAACCCAGCATTCAGGGCAAAGACCACAGCACAAGGAATTGCCGCCATCAAGCAAGTTAGACCCACTACAGGCATCGCAATAGAAGTCTTGAATAACCCTGGAAGGCAAAAGGTGTATCGGGCTGGTACTGCGACTTTATCCCCTTCTGGACACAAATTAAAGTAACATCCCTTCAGGGGAAAAAAACAAAGAGAGAACATATTAAACAAAGGTACAATGCGGAGAGAAACACGGAGGCGACGATACAAGCCTTGGGGTCAAATCCCAATTGCCCGAGCATGAAATCTGACTGGTATTGAAGGCGAATCTAATCGGACTGGTGGGACCGTCTCGTTAGGTCGAAGAGAGAGAATGGGGAATCACGGATCTAGCTACGGACAGGCGGGAAACCACGGATAGGATACATGTGATCGCGGAGGAACCGGACCGTGCCTACACTCCCACCCTTTTCAAAATTTGAAATTGAACATTAACTTCGTGCCTCTCTCCGCCTATCATCTGACAAAATAAACGTCACCTTTGCCAGTGGATGCAGGGTCTTCACGGTGTCGACCATATTCCTTGAACGACACAGCCACGATAACAAGAGATCAACTGATATGAAGGTCGTCAACCATTTTCAAGTCGTCGCAACGAGTGGTGGAACGAGTCGGAGCCGTGCTGGTGGAAGAGGATAAGTGGAAGATCAAGGTGTCGGTGTCGTCGAGTGACTCGTTGATATCTCGATGGTCATCTAGACTTGGGTCATCCATTAAGGTGCATGCAAAGCTGATGTAGTATGTATATCGCGTTAAAGTCCCGCCTCTCCCTCCTTACTGTCTACTCCAGCCGATACAACAGACAACATCTCTTACAGTCAAGTTGCTGACTACCGTTCCCTCGTCCCTCCCACGCACATGGGTTTCTGTACTTGGGCTACTACCTGCGATTTTCTTGCTGCCGCGTGGCCTGTGTTGTACAGAGACCTCGACATGTGTGATGTTTGTGATCTCGACACGCTGCGGATGTTCCTCGTCACACGGCGGGATCTCACGATGATCACCATAGACTTGGGCTTATCTCATACCCCGCGTACTCGCTCGGATGGATGACCTTCGCGCTTTAGATTTAGCGCTCCCTTGCTTTGATCTCCACATCCTACGCCACCACTCTACTTTTAGACTGCGCCATATCGATCTCGGGAACACAGCATCTCTGGGCAAGCCGAGGTTGAGCTCCACACATGGCTCGATCGCCAGACCAACGTCGTCTCCCTCCGGTTCCCATTCCTGCTTGATGAGGACGACGATACGTCACGCAAAGGAAGAGCTTGATGGGAGGTTTCCTCTCCCAAAGCGAGCGAGGACATGCTCGACATCTTCTACTATCAGCAACTCCAGCCACTCGATGGTCGTCAGCGAACGACCCTGCACAGCTCGTCTAGCCAATGCGTGCTCCGCACTCGAACACGTCTTCTTCTCAATCGGAGTACAGTGGGGCCGTCCATTTCAAGTCCATCTCCCTCTCTCCCTCGCTCCCGATCTTCACCATGCCTCCCATTCAACGATCTCTTCGTGAAGAAGATCGCTCGTGAAGTTGTTCCTCCTCCGCCTCCTAGGAAAGTCGTCCCTTTGACGGAGCAAAGGTTCATGAAGGAAGAACAGTGTTTCGACCTCAACGACAGCGACGACGACGACGACGACTCGCTGTTTTTCAAACCGAGTCCGAGTAGGCATAGTAGCTCGATACAACATTGTCACGAACAGGTCGAGGTTGACTTTCAAGGTGCTGGAAAGATGGTGATGGTGCTGGTGTAGCGTCAGGTATGTGTGTTCTTGCCCATTCTTGTTATTCAAACTTAAAACGCTGCTTCGTAGATCGCTGTGCTATTGCCACCAAGACAAATCGATTGACTCTCGATTCATGTAAATATAATTATGTGTATTTATCCTTACCTTCACTGTCCGACTTGTGGATTGATACCCAATTGCATACTACCTTCATTCTTCATGGACATAGAACATTCTTCTGATCGTGCCAATCTCCTTACTCAAAATTAAGCTATGCGAGTTCCCCTTGAAGGCGCAAAGGTTCCCCAGGGGAGAGCGGTGCTTCGTCCTAAACGACATCGACGAGGGCGGAGACCTGTTTTATAAGCCCATTCCACGAGGCGAGAGTGTTTTTCTGAGGTTCTGCCACAAGCAGGTCGAGGTTAACGTTCACAGCCCTCAAAATATGGTGATGGCGCTTGTGTAGCCTAAGGTATGCGTTCGTTTCTTCTACTTTCACATTTAGGAGTCTAATAGTGCATCGTAGATTCTCTACTGTCCCCTACAAGATAAATTGACTTACTCCCGATTCAAGTATATATCTTCATCTGCAACTTAGTTTACCTTCACTCTGAGACTCTCTGATTGATGGCTTTATACCCAAATGCATGCTATCTTCTTTTTTCAGAAGTTGTTTGAGCTTTGGTTCTTGGTGGCGATAAGGAGAAACCGCGAACCTTTTCAGATCCAGATGGTATATATGCTGTACATCACATCCGTGAGTAGAGAGAAGATACGGGAGCATAAGTCAATGTACGCGTGGACATCCAAGACAACGATCACCTAAAAATAGTGTTCAGTCTCGCAGTTGAACATAACTAGAGGGCGAACAGTGAGCAGTATGTGAAGCTAAGGATGTAATATCATGGTTAGGTGCTTTGCTGATTATCGAACTGGGACCAAGAGAAGTATCTTGTGTTGCGGGAATGGAACTGCTGCACTTGGAGAAACGTGAACATCATATATTCAAGGCGAAAGAGGTTCAGCTAAGGATAACGAGGTAGTTTCAATTGGTTCACAGACGGACTCTGGCGAGCCGGTGTTGTGTTGAAGACTCAAGTACTGAACAATAGTCCCGCACTATTAGGTGATAAGTTTCGACAGTAGCAATATTGAAGCAAGAAATCTACCTTGAGATGAGATGCTGTAGATCAAGGAGTCCCAGAGTCGCTTACTTAGCGAGGTTCGAGCGCAGAAATACCGCACATTAAGCGTATTACTGAGACCGACGATCACATCTCAATGCAGTGCGGCCAATGGGGAACTGGACACCGAATACCGTTAAGCCGTGGGTCTTGGAGGCAGAAATAGTGATTATTGTCCAATTGCAAGACTCACAAAAGGTCACAGGGACATGTAGATGAGCGCGTATCCGTACGCGAAGTTTATGCAATGATTTGCGACGCGGAAGCAACGCGGAAGAATGACGGCAAGATCGGGCCGATAACATCATTTTCTAAACTTTAGGGCAGGGGGTTTTCGTCGCTTGATTCTTCATCCCCACCAATCCATCTCTCGACTCTGCGAGCGTTCGAATAGCAAGCAACGCGACAAGGCTTGCCAGTGAAATTGAATGACTCATCAATACTTTAACATTCTGATCTGGCACATCCGTTGCTTCCTTCTTCCAGAGCCGTCTATTCTCCCTGTTGTTCGAGCTGTTTGTGGATATGGTGCGTTTATTTTTGTGTCTTGCCGCCTACCGCCTGACGAAATAAGTAGAAGCAAGGTCTTGAAGACTTACACAACGACCTTGTTCCTCCAGCGGTGGTATACAGCCACAACATTACCAGTGAAAGCGGGAGGCCGGCTGATGAAGAGGATGTCAACTATTTCCAAGCCGTCGCGGAGGGCGCTGGCATGAGTCGGAGCCGAAGAAGAGCTGGTGGAAGAGGATGATGAGAGCATCGATGGATGATATTCATAGGTCCTTTAGGCGTCAATCGAGGAACATGCATTCATATCGCGTTCAGATCCCGCCTCTCCCTGCCTATCTCCCACCCACACCTAACCTCGCCTCTCCAAGTGGAGGTCCTGAGTGTCATCGATTCATCTCTTATTCCTTTCATGCATGTCGGTGCCTGCCCTGCTCTCTCATGGCTTTCTGTCTGCAGTACAAGCAGGCTCAGAATCTCGATGCGCTGTGGGTGTTCCTCATCACGTGGCTGGATCCAACGTCTCTCACACACACCCATTCGCATAATCATCCGCACAGAGTCGTGCATATATCTCGCACCCCGTGTACTCGCACGCATGGACAACCTACGCTCTTTAGCATGCGAACACTGCCTTTGGTATACGCCATTTGTCGAGTTTGGGAACACACGGCTCTCCGGGAAGGCCGAGGCTGAGCTTCACACCTAGCTCAATGGCCAGATCATTGCTTCCTCCGTTTTCCATCACTCTTCGATGATGACGACGATGTCTCGTCACCACCTACACCACTTGCCTCCACCGCCACCCTCACCCACTTCTCTCGGTGCCCATCTCGCCTTTCTATTTCCCACGCCTCCGCTATCGCCGCTCCCGCCTACTCCAACGCCGACTCAAGGTTTGTTCATGCATACAGCTACTACTCTGCTCCCTGCCCTCACCACCCTCCAGGACCCTCCGCATCTTACTATCTTCCTCGTGCCCTCTCGTCCTCTAGTTGACACGTCTATCACCATCTCCACGCCAATCTATGCTGCATGCCCTAACATGGAAGGACTCGAGATAGAAGGAGACGCCGGCAAAGGATGTTAGTGTTCTATCATTCCTCATTAACATTTCAAATCCCTTCGAGCCTTCGTCATGCATCAACTGGATGGCACAAGCCAAAACAACAAAGGACCAGCTCAATGAGAGGATTCCCTTTGGAAAACGTGCCAGAATGCGATCAACTTCGTCAACGATTAGTCACCATGACTCCGGCCAAACTCGTCTAGCCAACGCGTGTCCCGTTCTCCAACGCGTCGTCCTTCCAGACGGGTGCAGTGGCGCCGTCCATCTCTGCCTCTCCCCTGCTCCCGATCCTTTCTGTACGCGTGTCTCCCATTCGACGATCTCTTCGTTAAGATCGATTGCAATGTTGTTCCGCCGCCGCCTCCCATGAAAGTCGTCCTTTTCAGAAGAGCAGTGCTTCGACCTCAATGCAAGCGATTACGACGACGACTCCCTTTTCTTCAACCGAGCCCTAGTAGGCATAATAATTCAGTACAACATTGCCGCGAGCAGGTCGAGTTTGATGTTCAAGGTTCCGGAAATATGGTGATGGCACTGGTGTAGTATCAGGTACGCGTCTTCTTCTCCATTCTTGTTATTCAAACTTAAAATGTTGCTCCGTAGATCGCTCTACCATCGCCATCATGGCAAATCTATTCATGTATATATCCATATCATTATCTATCCTGCGACTTGTGGGTTTATTCCCAATTATATTCGTTGCTCCCCCTTTGTAGCTTTGGGTCTCGTTAACCTTCAACATCTCAATTGGTTCAAGAGTATTCGTGCATGTCCAGCGATCATTCGCGGATTTCTCGCTGCTGCTCGTGTCGTGTCGGAAGATATGCAGAGCTGCACGTTGGCTGGTCATCAATACGTCCAAGTAATAAGCTTCGCTGCACTCAGATTCCTGCTCCTTGTCTGACCAATTAGGGACACTTCCTGACGACTTCCCTCTGTGACTACTTCACCACCGACGATGAAGGTAGTATCAATTACATATCTTCTCCCGCTGGCTCCGAAGCGTTCATGCCCATATTGGGACTGCGGCGTGATCCGAGCCCATCTTTCTTTCTCTTGTACATTATTCTTCCCTTCTCCGTATCGTCTTGCTTAGAAATATGGTATAGCAGCTTGATTTTCGATGCATTTAAAATTTGCACTTTTCTTTGACTGTGATTTTCGATGTTCTCTCTCTCTCAAGATCACAAGAATCGACGTCTTCTGGCGAAACTATCCGACTTCCTTGATGGGTATGAATCAACTACAGACTTTGATATCAAGATTTATGCTAACATGTTCCCATACTCGCAGTTATCGACTTTGAATTTCTCCGGGAGCCGTTCCTTCGATATGTATGCTTTGCACCGAGACGTGTTACGGTACAGTAACGTGAAGGAAATGTGCGGATTCATTTCGCTTCATGTTTACCTTGCCTTGGAACATTGCGGTGCTCTTTTCCACTTACTATCTACGAGGTAAAAAAAATCATGCCTAAGGATATCACTCCTTTTATCTACACGTCATGTTGCGTTTGGACGCTGCCATATCAGGATTGATGACCTTCGTCTCTTCCAGTGGCTATGCGGCCAGACGAACATCATCACTCTCAGTCTTCCATCATTGACAACGATAACTCTTCCCTGTCCATGTCACCGTTTCCCACCACCTGGATGCGTTCTCTGTGCTAAGCCAACGCTCTCCGACTCAACACGCTCCATCAGGCTACTCTACCGTCGTCACATCTACTAATCGAAGATCTTTCGACATGTTCTGCTGCCTTTTAGGAACTCTCCGACAGAGGGGAGTGCCCCAGGGCAGAAAGCGCCGAGAAAGCTTGTCCCCACCAATAGCGAGATGCTCTTCAAACAATATGAACGGAACGATCGCAGCTCCCTGCAAGGTTATGAGACAGAGCTCAAGGTGCTGTGAGAGTGTTCATGAGTATTTGGTGCGTCTCTGTTTCTTCCATCTCGTTATTCACCTTCCAGGTCCTAACAGTACTTCATAGATTCCCGGACGCTACGATAAAGACTACTGGTTGTACTCTTCATTGACGTTGCATTCTTGTAACGATTTACCGCTTCCCTACCATCTGTCGTGTATTTATACCGAATTATACTATCTTCATCCTTTACAGCTTTGACGATGCACGACCTGAGCGTACTTTGTTCAAGGACAGCCGCACGGTACCGGCCATCTAAATAGGTCTCAGGGCCTTTCCTCTTCTGCGAGGGTGACGGGCACTGTTTATAGCACAAGCTACTACACATGGCAATTCTATATCCCAAATCATAGGTTTGTGAGGCGAGAAGGAATGAGGGAAATAATACTGTCAAAAACATGAATCGGCGCGGTTCTCTATCATACAAAACTTTCAACGTGATCACGCATCATTCTCGCTGATCATTACGGTCCCGAAGTTCAAATCTTTCTACGTCTGCGCTCCTGTTCCGTGGCTTCCTCAACAAATTTGTCAATCGGGATCGACATCGAGTTTTGGGCGACCCATTTTGAGGGTTGACACTCGTTGATGGCTATAGGAAAGTATTCAGTTGACGGTGGATTGGAGAAATTATATCCACATACCTGATTGATGCCAATGCTGGGATTCCTTGCTGCCTTTAGACACTCATCTAAAATCTCGACAGTCTCTTTCATATCCAAATGCTCCCTGTCATCCTCCCTACTGGACATAATGGAATTTTCATCAGCTTGTGACTTTAATGTTTCCAAGATTCCATCCCATTCAGAGTGTTTGGGATCAAGTGAAACCAGGGAGGATAAGATAGTATGTGGCTGTGTGCTGCTGTGGGCGATGCTCACACAAATGCAATGAATAACAGGTGCTTGATGCAGGTCCTGGATATTCCGGTCAAAAAACTCAACTGATTGAAAACTCCCTGCCTTCGCATCGGAGAGCCCAGTGATATAACCGTGCAGTAATTCGATGATCTCTGGGTGGAGGCTGCTTTTCTCTGCAATATAACACAAACTGTCTTTCTCTTGGAAAGCTTCATATGCCCCTGGAATTCCCTGTTTGAATGCCTGATCCAATAACAAGCCAACTATGCCAATTATAGAGTCAACGCATTGAGGAGGATCAGGGATGATTCCAATGGGGGGCAGACGAGGTATATCCGCTACACGTTCATCATGGATGAATTGTAGGATGTTCAGAAATGTAGGCTTCATAGCCCGATCTGCTTTCCATTCAATGACCCAGTCCTCGCGGCCTTCACCCATAAGTGAAGCCATGCATGCAAGAGCATCAGTGTGGAAGGTCCAAAAGATTTCCTTGAGCTCGGAATCCTCCGAATTGCCTGAGGAACTCTCAGCAAAGAAATCAGACATCATGTAAGAGTGTACCACCCAAAAAGTATCGGTGTGCCATTCTTTCGAAGAATTATCAATGGCATGATCATTAATAGCTTTGTTTATCGCATGTAATGCAACGCGCAACAGCCGGTACTTGGAAATCGTAGAATCACGATCCAATGGATAACGTTGGTGCGAATTAAAGATTGATTGAGCTGCGTCAGGTGCTAAGGCACGTACAATGGCGAGCAAGAGTCTTCGCTCGTCACCAACTGTGTCTGTGTTTGACTCGGATGTCGAGAAGAACGTGAGAAGGCCTGTCAGAAGTTTTTGTTTATAATATGTTACTGAGGCGTACACCAAAGTGCAGCTGTATAAACTGGGAGGACTGTGTTGTGGGAGATATATGCTGGTTACCAAGCTGAGACACATCTTGATGGTCAAGACGTCCCACAGGTCACGAAACAACTTTTCTTCATTCACATAACGGTCTAAGAGCTTCTTCCACACGAGAGGGTGGCGAACACCATTCTCTGCTAAGGCGTCCAAGAAGACGTGCATCTGCTCTGTAGGCTTCTGGATATGTGCATCGTTGATGGAAGACAGAGTTATCGACAATGTATTGGAAAGCTTCTTTGAGAAATCCAGATTAGGCTCTCCAAAGAGTCTGGATGGGAACTCCCTGCACAAAGCAGGGAACAAAATCTCCAACTGCAGGAGCGGTTCAATCCTGCTGCCGATATTGGGAAAATCCCTGGGAATCCACCAAGTAGTCCCATCTCTGGCCAACTCCATACAATCCATCAACATTCTTTCCTTCTCATCTCATATTTCAACCCAACACAGGCTGAAGACTTCCTCAGCACACACTATGTGGTCTGGGGATAATCCAGCAAGCGCCTGGATGACAAGGCGATGGATAGCCGAGGTCAATGATCTCTCATACAACCAATGAAGCGCATCAACTTCGTTTTCAATACGTGATTTGTGTGCAGCATAAATCTCAGAAGCCTGCACATCATCGACTTCAGAGAGATTCTTGACTTCCAGTGATGAAGCGAGGCCGGGGACTGTGGTAATTGATGGCCACTTGCGGGTAGCAGATAAAATATAAGTGAGGGGTGTTTTCCACAGACACTCCGGGTAATATATCACGCTGAAGCTGGATGCAATGTAGCCGAAAAGACTGAGAACAAATAAATATGACAGCACCAAGATCAATTTGGAAGTCCAACCGAAGGCAGACATTGCAAGGCCCCCCACAAAGGTGATGAGGGACAAATGCAACAGGAGTTGTAGGAAGCTAATGGAGATGCGGAGGCGCCATTTTATAAGACCTTTGTAACGTAAATGTCGAGTACAGGCCCGAACTTTGGGTTGTCCAGCGATGGGTGACACATAATGGCAATACCATGCATCTATAAGAATGGCAAAAAAGGCAGTTACAAGGCTGAGAGTAAGACTTGTCAACCAGAGCCCATTTGTGACCAAATCAATCCAGGCCGGCATAAAAGGAGTGGTGGGGTCAGTACTGGAAGTGGTTATATCGTCAAGGGAAGTGCCATTAGCTAGCGCGCGTTGTATATTGATCTGATCAAACAGTAAAATTGCAGACAATTTCTGATAGTCTGGTTGAAGGTTTGATGAGGATTGTACAACAAAGGTGCTGACAACTGCAGAGAATAGTCCAGCCTACAGGAGAAAAATAATTGGTGATGTAACACATATTTAACCGAATCAGCTTACAAAAACTAGGAGGATATTCACTTCTCCTCTCTGGTTTCCAACCATATCGGTGTCATAATTCCAACTTTCATGCAAATAGGCGTGCCAAATGCTGGATGCTGGCCCCGCTTCTTCAAAAGGTGGACTGGGTGCGTATGTTTGAAACTCTCCTAGAAAGGGTTGTGAGTACAGAACTAGCAGATGCTTAACGAAGTATGCATACCAGTGGTCACTGCCTCAGGCTGACCAGCAGGTTGGTGCGGTAGACCAAAAATCGATAAACATTTCATTCTGGTTCGACGTGGTGTGGATTCCTCATCAGGCAAGTGCATAGTCATCCCCTGCCCTGTTGTACTGGTGTCGTGTGCCGAATGATGAGAATTTTCAGCCTGGTCGAATGAATTCTGGGCTCGTGTGGAGCTGTTCAATTCATTGGTGACTCTGATCCCTTCGTCATTGGACTCCAGATAATGCAGGTTTTTGTCTCGAATGTCAGAGGGTATATTGTGTTCCATGACGAGCCTTCAGAGGGGGGCAAGAGAGAGAGGATATTGCAAGAACGAGGCAAAGAGTATAAATGTGATTCTAATGTTGGCATGTTCATATTTCAGACAGTATGTAACCATCAAGTGTATGGCAGTTTACCAAACTCACTGTTCATTTGTTTGATTGGCCCTTGCAGTACCGAAATTCCATGCACAAGAAACAAGCCAGCGTGGATGGAAAATTGTCAGGCCCAAGGTCTTACAGCTGCGAGCACAGAAACAAATGGAAGCGACGTACAGAAAGCAAAAAAGAAAAGACTCTTCCTACTCCTTTACATCTGAACGATTCCTGGTCCAGTCTTCCTGTAATGAGATATTATTTGAATATCATACTATCCATCGGGAGGCGGGCCTTTTCAGAGTGAAGAGGTGATTGAACGATTGTTCGAACCAGAAGCATCGCCTCATGTATTAAATCAGTGTTGATTCAATTGTTCAATCTCGATCTCCCATGTAACAGATACGGCGTCCCGAATATCCTGATATGGCACATTTTCAGCTCTCAGTGCGGGGACCTTTGTGCTGAAACTTAGCGCCATTGCACACTATCGCGACCCACTTTCTGTTAAAAATATATGCGTTAACTTATGTTTAATTCACAACTTGGTGATGTAAAAATGCACCGATTGACATTGACATAGTAAGAATTATGAACAGGAGAACTAATACCTACACTTGTGGGTCATGAGAAGAAATCATTGGATACTTCTGAAGTTCATCGAGCTCCATCCAAGCAGATGCATTGCAAGCGCACGGAGCAAGTAATAATTTTTCTCTTCTTGACATCGTAACACCAATCGCAACGCTAATTTCCAGATGTGGACGTTACTGTTGCAATGCCGCAACTACTCGACTTGCTGCTTTAACGCTGCATAGCAGTTTTATAGAAGGGTACACACTGGCTCTTCATTCAAGGCTGAAAAATAAGTAGTCGTAAAGACCAATCTGCCATTCAAATCCTTTCACCTATGTCCAAAAATAATCTGACAGTGTAGTAGCTCGCACGGAGTTGAATACTTGACAGTTCCACAAGAATGTTGCGTAATTCCGTGATCCCCAGAATGGTTGTAGTAATATAGACTTGGACATACCAGAGAATGCCAGGTGTGACCAACAGGGTCTGTAACTCGGAGTAGGTTTGAATTCTCACAAGAAGGTTTTGAATTGGTGAATTAAGATCGGTCATATCACCTCTGAATGTTGGATGACATTGTCATTTCATACAAAACTAGACCTCGATATCTAACGATCATTCACAGCAATATCGGCGATTTCAAGGCACCGGAAGGTCGTGCAAGCGTTAGTCTGTATAATTTTGGATGGACCGCCAGGAACTGAATCGTCTAGACATTCCAAGATGGCTGAAACGAGGCGAATAGAGGGACCAAGTGCCACAGCATGAGGACATGACTGACTCAGGTCAAGCGCCGTTGTCACAAAGGTGGAAAATAGAACTGGCTGCTATAGCTACTTTACCGCAATATCCTGTTGGCAGAAAAATGGAGGAGCGAAATGTAGATAAATGGAGGAGATAAACATGGAAGTGATAGTGCAACTTTCCAAGTCTTGAAGCCACTTTGTTCCAATTGCTTCTGACGGGATTCGCAGGAGATGCTTGGACTGAGAATGAAAATAAGTACATGCCACATACCAGGTCCGTCTTCAACACGTAAGAGTGAATAAGATACATCAAAATGTGGATGTGCAAAGGCAAAAGTCTTGTCACGGTAGGATCGGGTCAGGCCGGCTACGTGCATTAGGCACCTTCCTTTTCAAGAATTGGAATTGGATGTTGCCTCCACGATCCGCTCATTCCTCCTACTGATATTCTCATCACATGGCACGACACCACATCTCTTACGCATACCCGCCGCTGCATGCACATCACCACAGAATTTCATACCCACATACTCGCTTGTATAGACTTCATTTCATTTCATCAACACATCATGCACCACCCCTTCCGTCCTAGGCCAGGCGAACATTGTCTCTCTCCAATTTCGATTACTCCTTGATGGCAATGACAACTCACCACTTCCCACCACTCAGGCACCCACCTGACTTCTCTCAGCACCAGGCTGACTCTCGCTATTTCCCATGCCTCCGCTGTTGCTGCTCTTACCTACTCCAATGCCGACTCAGGATACGTTCACCCCGGCTGCTGATACTCTGCTCTCCAATCTTACCACTCTCCAAGGCCCTCCACATCTTGTCATCCTCCTCGCACCATCTCGACCTCTAATCGACATGTCTATCACCATTTCTACGCCAATCTATGCTGGGTTTCATCTTACAATGACCCTCGAGTCCCTCCATCCCTATGTTTGCCGTCTTCGCTTCACATTCAAGTCTGTCAGCAAACGCACAGAGGAAAAGACACTCCATAGTGCCATCATCGTATGCCCTGACATTGAAGAACTTGAGGTAGATGGCGAGGCCGGCGAGGAGTGCTGGTGTTCTATCGTTCCCCATTTCAAGATCCTTCTTGTCCTAATCATGCGTAAACCAGGGACAGCACAAGTGAAAACAATGAAGGAAGAGCTCGATGAGAGGTTCCCTTCTCCCAAAACATGTCAGAACACGCTTGACATCGTCTACTATCAGCCATTCCGGCCACTCCATGGTCATCAGCGAATGAGCTCGTCTAGCCAACGTGTGCCCAGCCCTAGAACGCATCATCTTTCCGAACGAAGTTCACTGGCGCCATCCATCTCCCTCTCTCCCCCACTCCCGATCTTCACCATGTCCCCCATTCGACGATGTCTTCATGAAGAAGATCGCTCGTGATTTTGCTCCTCCTCTTCCTAGGATAGTCATACCTTTGATGGAGCAAAGGTTCATGAAAGCAGAACAGTGTTTCGGTTTCAACAACAGCGATGACAACAACGACTTGCCATTTTTCACACTGAGTGCGACCAGGCAGAGTAGTTCAATGCAACACTGTCACGAAGAAGTCGAAGTTGACGTTCACGGTGCTGGAAAGATGGTGATGGTGTCGGTGTAGCTATAAGGTACGTGTCCTTTCTCCTGTTCTTGCTATCCAATATCCTCATGTTACCTCGTAGGTCCTCTGCCATCGCCATCAGACAGAACATTTGGCTCCTGATTCATGTACATATCCTTATCTGTATTTATCACTACCTTTGCTCTCCGACTCGTGGATTTTATACCCAAATACATCCTATCTCTATTCTTCGTGGACGCCGATTCTTCGAGCTGAACCAGTCAGCAAACTAAGTCCCCCTACTCTAACTCATATCCAACCAAATACGCAGATCAGATCCACACACCAATGCATAAGAATCAATACGGGCTAAGGGAACTTTTTCTCGTGACTATATCGACTCCCAACACATCTTATTAGTACATTTCTCTGCTCCACAAATCAACGAACAAGGCGTCATTTGTCATCCAGCGAATACGGTCATAACCAAGGATTGTCATCAAACAGCAGAGTGTATCCCCATGGAACGTCAATGAAGGAAGGGACGCGTTCAGTTTGCTTCCTCGTTGCGAGACTACAGGACTATTTTGCAACACTCATCTGAAACAGAGCTTCCTGGCAGTCTCGGTACTTCTACTTTATGAACAACTGATTCATTGGGGAAAGAGGGGGGCAAAGACTTTAGCGGAGACACTGCACTCACCAGAAAGTCCTTCGACGTGACTATCAACAAGCCCATCCATCGATGCAGCAATATTAAAATGACAACCAGCTTGTTTGGTAGCGACACTGATACTTGAGCACATTGATAGACCTTCTCTTTTATAATGGGAAAAGAGTCCGTCCCGGAGTATAATTATATGGTCCTCGGCACATTGAATGAAACTGTTGGCAAATAAGCTTGACATTCTAGGGTTTCCAAATTCCCTGGGTCCGTTATCGGTTAGCACACACCCAATTGGCTCGACCTTGGCATTAGGACATTGTTGTCTGCTCATAGTAATTTGTTATGGCTATTTTGGATACATTATCTATCATACTAAGTCTGGACCTCATCTTCACCTTCCTAGCTCAATGTCTGCCTTCGGGGTCCTGTACCTTGAGTTTCATATAATTGGCTCGCAAAGTGCGATCTTTTGATCAACACACATTTTATATCGAGTAGATGATCAGAATCAGGGACATTCTTTGCTGCGCAGACCATGTCAGCATGATATCAGTTAAATGGAAGAGAATGAGTATATATACCAATGATTGTGCGTGGTATACCACTAGGTCTCATTCTAGCCAAGTGTTAAGAATCAGGGCACTTGAGGTAATACACGAGTGAATGAATACTCAAGTAAAACCCGAGTTGTGAGCGAGGATGTCCAAAAGCGAAGTTCTAACCACCAAGAGGGATCCGTAAGAGTGTTAACAAGCGCTAGGCGTAGTTGGCAAGCAAACGGAACAGCAAGCGCTGGGCATAACCGATCAAAGATGCTTAGATCACCCAGTTAAGTGGACTTCGAAGAGTAGTAAAATTAGATCAAGATTCAATAGTACGGACAGTATTTATATACTAGAGGCTTCGAGTCATCATTATTCTACAATATTCCGTTATATTCTAGTACTTGGAAGAGGAAAGCAGAAGGCAAGAGAAAGTACGAGCGAGTCACTGCCAATGACCGAGAAGACCGAGTCAGCAGATACCCGATATCCATAACACCAAGGCTAGGCAAGGTTTAACTTGTGGGTCTTCTGTTTTGCAAATTCCCTCATCTTTGATTCTTGGTGGTATCGGCTAGGTACTAATGAGATCAGAAGTACAGAGTCTCGCTGTATTTGTCCAGGTGAGACGAGATAAAGTAATGAATCAGAGAGATGTAGACCCACCTGAACTGGGATCAATCTAGCAGCGGACAGATTGCCTGCGGATCCATTGTCTCGAAAGAACAACACCGAGAAATGGAACTGCAGACGCCAAACAGTGAATCGTGGATTATTCCAGAAATAATGGTGAGGTGGACAAGAGGGATAGACGTACGAGAGACAAAGGAAGGTTCAGATTTGTGGCTGTGATGACGGTGACATCTCCTGATTTAGTCATCACCACTCTTGAGCTCATATCATTCATCCGACATTGCCAGTTTTCCGATCCGGGTGCCTAGGTCGATGCTTGGTCGTCTTCATCTTTCTTCAATACAGTCTGAAGTTTATCCGTCGATGGTCGAAGTTAGAAACTGGAATCATTGGTTCATCCTAGAATCTGATCATCATGCAGCGGGAGTGTTACATATCGCTTAGTACAATTCATTTCGCAGGCACACAATCACATCAACTGTCAGCGGTAGCTCACTGCCTGTTGTTCTTCCGCAGTCGTGGTTTACCCGTACCACCTAGGATGTGAAATCAGGAGGCAGAAGAACATTGTACACGTTCAAAGGCTTATAAAATTTCCAATCATTGCAGACCGCGAAGATGTAAGTACCCTCCACCGTTGATACGCTTGGTATCAGGCTACCCGTAGATTTTGCGATTTTTAATCAAATAGCACAGTCTACAAGCGGTACAAAGGGCTATAGTGGAGGCTTTACACTGTTAGCTGAATACTACATAAGATATTGAGCGAACCAGTACAAGAACGGACTTAGAGATGACATCTAGACTGAGTCAACTCTACTTGCCTTCAGTATTCAATGCTATTCCCCATACAACCAAGACTATTATAGTCAAATCTCGGGGACTTGTCTCTATGAAGTATAAACATCAAAGCAAGCATAGAATAACTAGATAACTCATCGCCTTGACGCATTGAATAAACCTGGAATAAAGTGCTACATCAGACCGGATCCTATTTCGAGATGAACTTAGTCTAGAACACGAATAACACTGGAATAACTGAATAGCCGCTACTTGGCACTGAGATAACCAACTAAGATCGCGTAGTGATCGAAATAATATAGTCTCGGACCGACGATCGATCACGATCAGTGGTTACATCCTCGAGATACCACATAATCCGTAGTATTGAATGGTGTACCGCATGGCAAGCCATGAAAGAGAAGCAAGGGGTTCCTGCGGACCACAAAGGCACTCCTTGTCAATAGAATAACCCATAGGCGCTCCGTCTAACTGAATAGAAACTATGGAAAGGCGCAATCCTTGTGAATTAATTACTCATCGTTTGTATTGATACCTAAAGCTCGTACCATAATTATTTTAGATACAAGCTCCTATACCTAGAATACAAATCGTATAAATTAGCAGCAACTAGATGCATAATGCCAGGAAAGCATTCTCCACGTTTGTGCTAGTAGCCTTATAGCTACCTAATCAATCATCAGTTTTAAGTGCATATCCTCGACTGAAGTGAATTTAAGTTTACCAAGTCAACCCAAAAAGGGTGGCTACAGTAATCTAGAAGAACTAAGTAGGAATAAGAGTCGTCCCCGCGTCTGCGCTTTGCTAGTTCCTAGAACTGCTCCGCATTCAAAGGCCTTGCGCTCCCAAGCCAACTAAAGTGATCTAGACGTGCTAAGTCGACCACAGACTGAAGACATTGCCTAGTTGAAGTGAAATAAGCCGTAGAACGCTTTTAAGTTCGAACAGTCAAAGAGTCAGTGTACTCTAGAGTCAAGGACTCTTTGCAAGTCACGTACTTGAAGCCAGGACCTGTGTGTTCTTTGTAGAGTCAAGGACTCTTTGTAGAACTTCGGTTCTTTGTTGCAAGTGTGTGTGCTTGTATTGTAATCAAGTCTGTGCACTCTAGAGCTATTGTGCTCTTTGTAGACCATCTAGGTCTTTGATTGTTAGTTGTTGAAGTGTTCTCTAGTCAAGCCTTAAAAAGCTCTCCTAGACAAAGTCAATTCAAGTCTGAACTGCTCATAATTGTATCCTATCAACCCCACGTTCATATACCTCGCTACCGCGATTAGTGTATCTCGTGTAAACGCCTTTAGAATTGAATTGAAGCTACCTTTGAACAAACCCAATTGATTACCGCTATCTAAGTACACCACGAGTGCTTCTACTGTACTCACCCTTGGACTTAAACATTGGTGATTGTGTGTGTGTGTGTGTGTGAGATTTAGTATCTAGATTGACAATCTAGACACTTGTTTCATTTGCGCTCTGCCCGTTACCGAGCACATCATCTGGAGCCCACCGCGAGGGGGTATATCTAGATTTTGATAATCTTGTTTGAATCAACTTCCATTCAATGCTACTTGTGTTGAAAAACAAACTCTTCGAGATAGCAACTCATATACAAACTGTTTGCCCCTCCCGCCTCAGCAAAAGCAAAAGGCAAGAGTAAAGCTTCAGAGCCTGTACGAGCACTGGCTCCCTTATGTTCTCCACCAGGAACTGTACCGAAGCCCTCGGGAAGAAAAACTGCGAATTCAAGAGCTGCAGGAGTTGGAGCACCCTTGAATTACGACAACTTAGTTACAAAACGAAAATGCAGTGTACCTGTACCAACTAGTTCATCTACAACAGTACAAAGACCACCAGTTCCTAATAGCCCACAAGCTAGAGCTGAACAGTGCGTTCGTGCCAACCAAGTTGCCCGTTTTAACAGGTCTCAAACCCCTACACCTCCTAGACCGCGACCTTCCCCGTCTGTTGGAAATAATAGTCCAATAGCCAACCTGTTTGGGACTGATAACACAAACTCACAGCCCATTCAACCCACTAGTAGTACGAACATGTCTGCTAGTACCCAAAAGATGCCTAGACCTACGGCTAGGGACGCTCCTAGATTCGATGGCAATAAGTCAGAGAATATAAGGCGTTTCCTGTCGCAGATGGAGGACTTGTTCTCCGATTGTAGCATCACAGATGATGCCGAGAAAAAGAAACAATTAGTTCATTACACTGATGCGGATACTGAAGAAGAGTGGAAGTCGTTGGATGAATACGACACTGGTACCTTTGCCAAACTCAAAGAAGCGATCGTTAAAAACTATCCAGAGGCTCAAGACGTGGAGGCTGGGACCGTTAATAGGTTGACGCGTATTACGCGTTTGTTCAAAAACCTAGGCCTAGATGAGCGAGAAGAGTACCTTAAGTTCAAATGAAAGTTCCTCACCGAGGCAAAGAAGCTAGAAAAACCACCCTTGATTATTACAAATCGAGAATTAGTTGCTAAGTTTCTTAAAGCATTGTCTCCCACATTTAGAGAAAACGTCTCTGCGAGGCTTAGTATCAAACGTGGTCTCAAAAGCAGTATGACCCCAGCCACTGCTCCAGCAGCTGCGGCGTCTGCTGCAACAACTACTACTGCCAAAACCATCGTAAGACGGGAGGATTTACATACTCTAACAGAGGTAGTAGCTGAAGCAGATGATATTGCTCTTAATACATCTGGTATATATGGTGTAACTGAGGCTTCGCCTCTTGAAATATCATCTAGTTCGAGAAAAGATTCCTTGGGATTAAAAGTTGAAGTCGAGGAAGTCAAGCAGCAAGTAGTAAATTTTTTAGACCGCCTCGACATTAGTGAGAAACAGAGTGACGTGCGTCAGAAACAGCTGTTGGAAGCCTTCCAACAGGCTAAGAACACTGGCACACAGCAATCTAGACCTCGCAATAATGAGGGTAATTCAGCTTCTGCAAATGATGTCTGCTGGTATGATCGCAAACTAGGGCACTATGCTCGAGATTGCGAACAAACTAAGAAGCATATCGTGGAAGGATTGCTCAAGATAGTCAACAAAAAGATACTTATGAGTGATGGGAGCCAGCCCAGAAAGCACCTTTTGAACGGGTGATTGACTACTTTGCAAAAAGGAAGGCTGGTCAGTTGCTCTTCGAAGATATAGATAATGTAGCTGGCATTTATCAATTGTCAGCACCCCTTAGTAGTGAAGTAAACTCGGTCTATACGAACCACGTTGCTGATACTCGAGATGACATTATCAATAAACTTCGACAAGATGTGCACCAATTGCAATTGAATAGTAATATAGCTCAACAGCAAGTATGACAACCTGTTAATCAAAATAGTAGTTCTAATACCTTTGATGCGAATGCATTTATGAACCAAATGCGGGTTCTTATGAACCAGTTTTCTAGTTCTAATGGTTCCAATCAGCAGCCTGCCGAGAACAGCCAATTCGTGGCGACATGAACTGGTGCTGGTGCAAGCCAGCCGGATTTCTAGATGGTCCGATGAAGGCAAAGGGAAATAACAAGTCGAAGCCTACGACTGTTTCTCTAGAAAAGCTGGAGGACCATTTTAAAAATAAAGGCAAGCAAAAAGAACAAACTAAAAATAAGAAACAAGTTGTTGAGCATACCGAGTTGAGTGATGATGAAGTCGAGATTGTAGAAAAATCGGGTAGTAAGACAAGCAAGAAAATATCCAAGCCCATTGAGAAGCCCAAAACTAGAGTAACCTTGGACGATGTTACAGATGACGAAGATGGACCTTCTAGGCATGAGCTTCCTTATAGGAATATGAAAGCTGTAAGTTTCAAACCTTTGCCTGTGGACACCCGTCCTAGACTTGAAGATCTATCTAAGAAAATCCAAGATCCACTCGAAAACGACAAGACACCTGTGTACAAAAATGTACTGCCAATCCATAAAGATGGTAGCGCCCAGGAAGTCGCGTCGAGGGTCCTGGAAGCACCTATTTCCATCGATGCAAAGGAATTGTTGGATTTGTCACCTGCAGTAAGAAAAGAACTGGCAAAATTAATGGCCAAGAAACGTGTAGCAACCAAACCAGTCGTGCAAAGTGCATATGGTGTGGGGGAGAATCATCTAGATTCAGACCCACTACCATTTAATTCAGAAGATCTCAATCTCGAAAATGAAAGGGTCAACGCCCTGAAGTTTGATGTGATCGAAGTCGACGAATTGCCCCCTGCGCAACTGACGATCTCGCAGTTTACGGCTGGAATAATTCCCGCAGGCTCTGTAATTGTTGGTGACCCGTATTTACAATACCTAGATACTTTAGCACCTGGGGAAACACCTAGACCAGTAATCGTCGGAGGGGCATCTACTAGTCTTCGCGCTATCTTCCCTTTAATTAACGGTGCAGGACACGAAGAATGTGTGGTAGACGGTGGTTCACAAATAGTGTCAATGGCTAGACACATCGCAACTAGCCTGGGCATTGGTTGGGATCCAGATATTACCATTCATATGCAAAGCGCGAATGGTTCACTTGCGAAAACTTTAGGGCTCACAAAGAACGTTCCATTTTTATTTCAGGATGTCATAGTATATCTACAAGTCCATGTAATCGATAATCCTGCATATAAAGTACTTCTAGGAAGGCCATTCAATGTAGTGACTGAGAGTCTTATCAAGAATAACTCTGACGGAGGTCAGATCATTACTATTACTGATCCTAACACTGGTCGATGATGCACTATCCCCACTTTCACAAGGGGAGCGCAGTCTAGAATGACTAGACCTGTTGAGGCTGAGGGTTTTCCCAGCTCGAGGATCTGATGGACGATCAGGGAGAGCTAGTGGTACAACTCATCAGGAACAGTGATGGAAGCATTGAGATCAAAGCCTATATCAGCCCTGAGGACAAAGCTAGCTTCTCTAAAGAGAGTCTGCGAGATGTATTCCTCATGGCAGCCGTTCAGAACAATGAAGGTATACTGAAAAGATACGGAGGCGGCGGACTTATTAAACTCTTATTTTCAAGGGAAAGTCATGCCTCACGAATCAAATATGTTTAGTTGTACATGCGCACAACACAGTGAAGAGAATGCCGTTCTAGATAATCGCGAAGTACCAATTTTCAACAGTACAACGCAGTGATTGGTCTCGAACAACTTCAGAAACCAAAGCCAAGTATAAAAAGACGGCTTTGGTACCTGGATTTGAACATCTAGGCACAAGAATGAATAATAACGGTTATAAACCTGTGTCAGTTTTGGCCACTAAGAAGTATAAACCAGTCACTTTGAAAGTAAAACCACTTCTTGGCGATTTGCCTGATAAGTTCAGGATTGTTAGGGATATAAAGGGAGATCCACTCGTGGACATGCCTGAATTAAATCCCAACCCTCCAGAATTCGAACCAACAGGGCATTATACTTTAGAACGAAAACTTAAGATTGAGGAGAATCACCCAATAGGGTTTCTATGGCCTGAAGAACGCAAGTTAGTGCACCACTTCATGTGTCTCCAAGAACAGGGTTTCGCCTGGGATGATACTGAGGCAGGGCATTTTCAAGAAGACTTCTTTCCACCTATAGACATACCTATAGTACCTCATACACCTTGGGTTTTAAGGAATATACCCATACCACCTGGAATATATGACGAGGTGTGCCATATTATCAAGTCAAAAATTGACTCTGGTGTCTACGAGCCCTCAAACTCATCTTATAGATCTAGATGGTTTTGTGTAATCAAGAAAGACGGAAAAAGTCTTAGGCTAGTACATAGTCTAGAACCCTTGAATGCAGTGACAATTGTGCATTCAGGGGTTCCACCTGCAACAGATGAATTATCAGAGCATTTCGCTGGAAGAGCCTGTGGAGGTTGTCTAGATTTATATGTCGGATACGATGAATGCAATATAGCAGTCAGTTCCCGTGACTATACAACATTCCAAACACCTTTTGGTTCAATGCGACTTGTAAAACTCCCAATGGGTTGGACAAATTCTGTACCTATCTTTCATGAAGATGTGACGCATATACTTCGAGAAGAAATACCCCATGTTACCAGACCTTATATTGATGATGTGCCAGTATGCGGACCTGAGACCAGGTACAAAACTGAGGACGGATCATATGAGACCATACCTGAAAACCCTGGGATTCGACATTTTGTGTGGGAACACATGCAAAACATGAATCGAGTTGTTCAAAGGATGAAATACTGTGGAGGGACTTTCTCGGGGCCTAAGTCATTTATATGCGTCGACGAGATGACTGTGGTAGGTCATCTATGCACTTATGAAGGACGAAAAGTCAGTACAGATAGAGCAGGGGTCATCGAATGTTGGGGACCATGTAAACACATCTCGGACGTGCGAGGTTTCTTAGGCACTTGTGGGGTCTGCAGGATGTATATCAAAGATTACTCAAAAATCGCAGAGCTGCTTGTAAAATTAACTAGACTCAATACACCTTTCGCATGGGACAATGAGCAACAGGATGCTATGAATGCTTTGAAAAAGGCTGTAATAGAAAGTCCTGCCTTGCGACCTTTGAAACTAGATGGGAAGGGCGAAGTTGGGATAGCTATCAATACCTCTTGGAAAGCCGTTGGCTTCATAATCTATCAAATTGATGAAGAAGATCCTACTAAGCGCCACTATGCGTGATTTGGATCTATAACTTTGAATGAACGAGAAGCACGGTTCTCACAACCTAAAAGAGAACTCTATGGTCTACATCGCACATTGAAAGCGTGTCAGTATTGGTTAATTGGGGTTCGCAACTTAGTTGTTGAAACCGATGCGCAATATATCAAAGGGATGTTGAATAATCCTGGAATGGGACCTAACGTGACCATCAATAGATGGATCGAGGACATTTTGATGTTCCATTTCACACTTTGACATGTTCAAGGTGCGACATTTCCGGCAGATGGGTTATCTTGACGAGATCCTCAGCCAGGAGATGAAGTGTACCCTGATCTCAAAGGAATGGACTTCGAGGATCATGGACCCTTAAAATTCGAAGTAGCACCTGGAACTTCAACAGTTCCCAAGGATTTAGAAGACTTCAAGCATGAAATAGATACCAGAGGAGGATATTTACTTGCCACTGGTATCACAGATTTCGAACAAGAAATAGAAACAGCTAGATTACAAGAACAGGACTATCGAGATTTGTACTTAGCACAAGAAGTAAAGAACGAAAATATATGCCAATTTTTGAACAATACTCCACTCATTCCTGATCTAGAAGAAAGATTTGATAAGACAACCTCTGTTGAATATCCACAGGATCATAGAACGAGTAGTGGTAAAGCGCAAGATGAGCATTTACCATTGGTTAGGATCTGGTTAAAGAACCCAAGATTCCATCCAGAGGGCTTCAATGAGAAACAATACACAAACTTCAAACAGTATTGTCATAACTTCTTCCTGGATAAAGAAGATAGGCTCTATAGATGCAATATAGAAGGCTTTCATCAACTAGTCGTCAATAAAGAACACCACATGTATATGATGAAAGCTGGTCACGACTCGCTTGGTCATAGAGGTTTCTTCGCGACGAAGTCACTCCTAGAGCAGAGGTTTTGGTGGCCGGAGTTAGACCGAGATGTGAGCTGGTATGTCAAGACTTGCCATATGTGCCAAGTACGTCAGAAAACCATGCTGAGAGTCCCTCCAACTCGCACCAAAACTCCGTCTCTATTCCAGAAAGTTCATTGTGATACTATGGTTATGCCTATACCTTCGAACCAATGCAGATATATTGTTCATGTCCGAGATTCTCTTTCGTCATGGCCTGAAGGCAAACCAATGCCTCTAGAAAATGCAAGGACAATCGCGGTCTGGTTCTTTGAAGATGTCATATGCCGCTGGGGCTGTCCTGATGAAATAGTCACGGATAATGGAGGACCTTGGGTCGCTGTCCTGCAGTGGCTCGAAGATAAATATGGGATCACTGGAATCAGGATCTTGCCTTACAATTCCCAAGCCAATGGCAAAATCGAAAGACCACATTGGGATATTCGTCAAGCACTGTACAAAGCTACGGATGGAAATCCAAAGAGATGGTTTTATTTCTTCTCACATGTACTATGGGCAGATCGCATCACTATCAGACGAGGTACAGGCTGTTCGCCTTACTTCATGGCTCTAGGTGCGCATCCGATCTTGCCGCTAGACATAGTCGAAGCTACATGGTTGGTAAAACTGCCAAGTGGGGTTCTAAAGACTGAAGAACTTGTTGGATTAAGAGCGCAAGCTCTAGCAAAACATATCCAGCATGTGCAAGACATGTGAGAATGTGTTAGTCAAACCAAACTAGAGAATGTACTTTGCTATCAATGAGAACATAAAGCTACAATAGTTGACTACGACTTTAAACCTGGTCGTCTAGTTCTAATGAGAAATACCCGTGTAGAAGACAGCTTGAATAATAAACTGGACGCTAGATATCTGGGTCCTATGATTATAATACGAAGAACCAAAGGTGGCTCATATCTTCTCACAGAAATGGATGGTTCCTTATTTGGAGGAAAGATCGCGCAATTTAGAGTGATCCCTTACAATGCGAGATATCGGGTAAAGCTCCCTAAGAATATACACGACTTAATTGACGTTAGTCCAGAGACACTAAGAGAGCTGGTTAGCGACGACGAGTCAAAAGAAAATAAGTATGAATATTGCGAGTTAAGACAACGCAAGGAGTTATACGGAATTGATCGTGTTAAACTGTCACTGGACAATGACGAAGGATCAGATTCTGAGTCCGAGATTGAAGAATACTCTGAACTTCGAGACTACAATGAAGAAAGCGATCTAGAAGAGGTCGTACCGCTTCCAAGTAGACTTAGAAGTTCGAAACAATCATAAAAGGCAACATAACTCCCTTGTATTTCACCAAAACACTTGTAATGACTGTGTAAGCTAGTTTAAAATACTAGGCAGTTGGTATAAGACCTGAGACGCGATAGAGATTAATGATGATATGGACTGGACAGTATAATGAATGACTAGAAGTTAGTTACTTGAATCCGGATGGGTATAATAGCATCTACTCGGAGCGATATCCTGTGGCAGTAGTTTGAAAACAGTCAGAGACGTTGTGGTCAGTGCAATGCTCACAGGCATTGTCCTCGGCAGCAACATGCCTCTCGAGGGACTTGAGAACTTGGCTATGGTGATCAGCAATGAATTGGCGGTACTGAATTAAGTACTTGATGCGATGGATGGTGGCAACAATGTCGTTACGAAGGTCGGCCTCCCGCGAGCGAAGAACTGTCTCGCTGGGATTAACTGAGCCTCCCTCGGCGACGAGTTTGGCCGCGAATGCCAAGGTCGACTTGGTGCTCTCGTTGTTGAGCGCTAAGTTGGCTGCTAGAATAAGAAATCGGAGTTTAAGTACAAACTGAGAAATGATCTTAATAAAAGATGTACCAGCCATCGAGTAAGCTGAGTCATTAAACGCGAAGTCGTTAGAGGCCCTAGGGTGCTTGCAGGCTTGAGTAGCAGCCTCGTTGGCAGCTGCTTTTGCAACGACGGCCTCGGCGAGCTGGTAGTCCTTGGAATTTAAGTCCATGCCTGGCACTTGAGCATAAGGAAGGAAAATCACCTCCACACGCTCTGGCTGCTGATGTTTCTATAAAAAAAGTTCTAATAAGAAGTGTTGACTTCTAGATGATAAGTAAATCAACACACCGAGTTGTCCTTAGCCTTGTTCTTCTTGAACTTGGGAGCAACCTTGTGTCCATCGACAACGTTGCCAGAGGTCGGGTCCTTGTTGACTACGATCTCGACCTCGTCATCAATAGACATCTGTTGAATGCGAGCAATCACTTCATCAGCAGTGCACGCAATGGCAGCTAGAAAAGAAATAGATACCATATCAGTGTCCGCATTGGCTAAGGAAGCATCGGTATTACCCATCACGGTATCCTCTTCGAGTCCAAGTAAGACGATTGTGGCTGGCTCGTCATCAGACGTGTCCTCGACGATGGCCTTAGACTTGGGAGGCTTCTTGCCCTTCTTGGGAGCCTGGAGAGACTTATGAATAAATAATAAAGATTGGGACAAGATTAAATAGTCATGTACCGCGGCTTTGCCTTTGCCTTTGCTTGAAGAAGGCTTGGCAGCAGATGCATCAGCGACGGCCATCGCAGCAGCAGCGGCTTTGGCTTTGGCTTTGGCTGCCATAGCAGGATTAGCCAGGAGAAGACGACGCTCCCTATCACCGTGGATCTGACCCGTGAAGGTGCGGACGGTGTGATAGTCTCCAAAAGGTTGAATACCAACTTGTGTCTTGTAGAGACACTTGTAGACTTGTTTGGTTCGAAAAAGCAAGTCCTCAAGTGCCTTGTTGCCAAAGACCAGACCAGGGATTCAAGTGAACTCGACCTGCAAGGCAGAAATAATGAGTTCTGGATCTAGGAGTACAAATGAAAGCACGTACACCAATACCGAACAGTTTCTTGCATTGTTCAAGTTGTTTGGGGCCATCTATGCCCAGTTCGAACAACTGGTCGCAGAAACGGATGGCATTGTTGGCCTTGGCAGTGAGGGTGGCGACGTCGACTGGAGTTTTGGTGCTGGTAGACATGGTGTGCATCGAGATGTGTATGAAAGCAGAGTTAAAAAGAGCGTGGGTGTTCTAAGACGTCGAGACGAGGTGGAACGAGTTCTGCTTCAATGAGGATGTTGAAATTTATAGTGTGGGGGAGAGGTTGACATGGAACTCCGAGAAATTTTTGCAGAATTGCATTCCTAGAAAATTATATTGAAGTTACATGTGTTTTTCTTCACCTAAAACATCTAACAATACATTCACACTCCTAGAAATACTTAAATGAATAGAGCTATGCAAAATCTAGAGGAACAGCTGAACTTGTTAAGAAATCAACCGATCATTCTTGATCTACCTTGGTTACTACCGAGATCAGGCACGGAGTGCTCAGTGACTTAAAAATAGACGGGTCTAGCACGTCGAAAAAGTACAAGTCATCCAGCAACTTAAGAAGGTGCCTATAGCTCCTTGAAAACCTTCTGAAAAGTTGACTTACTTAGTCACTCAAGAGTCACACAGAATGAGATAAGACATGGATGGTACAATGTATTTTTATTTTGAAAGCCCAATGGCCAGCATGCTGTACAAAACTATGAAAAATATGCCCGAAGGTGCTGCGTACATGATATGTAAAATAAAAAGCCCGAAGGCACAAAAACAGTCCAGCACCGTGAGACCAGCCTAGTCAAAGGGAATCCCAATCTATGACCTAGACGAGGTCAGGATCTTGATCACCCTCCACGTCCGCTTCACCATCTGCCGGCTTCTCGAAATCTAATGCCCCCATGTCGACGCCATCAGTTACATTGACAGCGGAAGCCCGAGGGAACCTCTCTTGAGGATGGCAAAGATCATCATCTGCAAAAAGAAAATGAATAATTAGGAAAAATGGACTTCGAACAATAGAGAAAAACTCACATCGCAGCGAATACAAAGGAGATTCAATAGGCTCCCTGTACTCCGAGATGGTTGATGGGTCTACTTCGCAGGTGTCAAAAATGCCAAGAATCCCATTAATGGTGGAAACATCAGTGACAAGGGACTCCTCGGCGATGGCACATCCTTCGTACTCCACGGTGTCATGAACTACAGCATCAATTGCCTTGTAGTTCTCGCGGACAAGTTCGGATAGCTGACCCGCAGTCTTGCAAGCACTGTCGAACACTTTGACTAACAAATCGGCTGTGTCAAGGAGTTGGCGAAGTCCTAGAAAAGCAAGAGTGAAACCCATGAACAGTAAAAAGAAGAATAGACTTACTTTTGGGAGTTCTCTCAGCAAATGGCTGAATCGAGATCCTGGCACGATACCTCTTGTAAGGATTGGCCTTGAAAGAACAGACCACCTTTTTGCCGTGCTGACAGTTGCCACATGGAATGCCCCAGCTGAGGAACTCGCAGGGCTTCGATTGACTGCCCACGGTACAAAGGGAGCAAGCGACTTTAGGCTAAGAAAAGCAGTGTTAGGACTCGAAAGTAATAAGAAAAGCAGGAGAAATGGACTCACGTCCATGGTGGCTGTAGAAAGCCAACGAACCTCTTCAGCGTCTACTGGTCTCATAGTGACTGGATCAAAGGAGATATTGCACGCTAGAAAAGAAGAACTGTAGCTAGCTATCAGAGAGAAGACAGAGGACTCAACTTATGAGGGACTTTGGTGGCCACTTGGCAACCTAGCTGAGCCTTCATTTGCCTGGTCATCTTCTTTGGAGGCTCCAGTTCTTGATCTTGAACGTTGGACATCTCAACCTGAGACTCCACGGCGACAATTGCCTGGTCGCGTTTCCTTTTCTCTCCGCACGTACGAACATCTTGAGTGTCAACCTCGATAGTCGAGGGTCCAGCTGACGGAAGAATGGCTAAGAGAGAATTCGAAGTCAAAAACAGAAAACTGAGAAAGGATAAAGGTCTATGTACCAGCGACAGAGTGACGGTTGGGTCCGGTGACATGCTCTGAAAGTGTTTACGCGTGTATTTTTGCGAAATGTATTAATACATACATTTTATAATAATAAGTTACCAATGCAGAGAAGCAATGGCTAGAGCGCAGTATTTAAGGTGCAGGCAATGAGATGCCTTGAGTGATGCTGGGTGGAGTGTATGGCTTAACTTTAGAGTGATACTATATAGGTCACACTATGTCTAAAGTCCTAGTACTCGACACTGAGTGCGCTGACAGTACATACAATACGCGCGCTAAGAATAGAACAGACAACGCTTATGAGATAATTAATACTTCATGCAACATTGATCTATGATGCACAAGGCACTGCTGTACTGGCAGATGCCGCTCTAGACTTAGAATGTCAGAATGCGATTAAATCCGAGGTTTCTGGCTTCGGCCGAAGCGCGTGAGACCTAGACAAGGAGCTGGTTGGTTTAGCTACCATAGAAATTACTAGAAGACATTATTCCGAGATACATGGGCTGCGCGGTATGCTGCAACTCCAAGGATATACCAAGTAACATCCATATGCGTGCCGAGCACTGCTAACTGACTTCGAGTCACGGAGAAACCAGAGTCTGGACCCAGGTTGGAGCTCTGAGTAACCGCCAAGCTATGGTGTGATGACAATGACACGCGCGGGACCCAGGAAACGGAGTTCCGCAACCCAAATAATACTATATATGGTTGTACTAATTTGTAGGACATAGACTAGATAAATAGTGCAGTGTAAATTGTAGTGTACAAGTTCCGGACCCCCGTTGTAGTCGCGCGCAAGCCCTCAGCTTGACGCTCTAGCTTCAGGAGTAGTTTGTAACTTCGAGCGAGAGAATATACCTAGATTGATAGCATTTAGAGTGACTTGAGTACCGTGCGAGGCATAGAAAGCTAACACGGCACTTGTGCTACTGTCTGATTGATTAGTTGACTTGCGCTCTAACCTGAGAATAAGAGTTTGGTGTCATTGTGGATGCACTCTTGTATTTTGAGGGTTTCTTGTGATGCGAGGTACTACAGATGGCAGAGGTTCGAACCCTTTGGCTTGATTAGTACTCGCTTGAGGGTATATATTTCCCAAGTGGCATAGGTTCAAACCCTGTGGCTTGCGGACGGGGTTTTATAAGGTTATTGTGTCTCTGGATCGCATAGGTTAGAACCCTGTGGATCTACGATTGGTTTGGAAGCTTGAGCGCATAGGTTTGAATCCTGTGGCTTTAGTGGACGGTTTTGTGAAGGGTTTCTGCTTAGAGCGCGAAGCTTTGAGTCGTGTATTGTGTGTTTTAAGTTGTTTGAGGTCATTTTGTGTGTCGCTCGAGACTTATTGAGGGTTTTGTGTGTGTCTCTTGACGTTGTGTGTATTGTTACTACACCTTTGCCTTGAGGCCCAGCGACAACTGTCGCTCCTCTTGTTTTAAAAGCCTTTGGACTTAGAGAAATCTAGATACCATAAGAGCGCGATCGCTATATGACGTATCATATATTCTGAGAGTTTGATTGTGCTAAATTCTATCTGCTTCTATCGCATCAGAATCCCCCACCAACTTGAGGGTTTGTGTGTGTGTAGTGTTGGGTGTGGGTGTGATCAGTGTCTTCGATGCTGTTGCATTTCTAGCTTACGCACACCGAAGTCTCTTCACCGGGTTTTGGATGCTTGGATGGGGTGTCTGTCTTGGTAGGCAACCGTGAAGGCGTCGCCACAATGACAGTTTCGTCACCAGATCTGCCCTCATAGTCATCTTCATCATCATCGAACATGAGGATAGGCTTGGGGATGCGTGCCTTTGTAAGGATGGCCGGCTTCTTGATTAAGACAGAGACTGGATCATGCTGAAACTAAAAAGAAAAAGCGCTGTGATTAACTAGCAAGTCACTCTGCGAAAAAGAAGAAACACGCACTTTAGCCTTTCATTTGCTTTTGGACAGCAACAAAGGCAAAGCGGAGGTTTTACGACTCCTTCGAGTTTGAAATGCTGGTGGTGGCTCGTTGACTGAGAGCCTTGATGCCTAGTAGATCACAAAAATGATAACATCAGTCAGTAAAGTAACAGAAAGAAAAGTTAATGAGTGACGTACTTCGGCTACCTCATAAGGGCTGACTGACAGCTCGTCCCAACTAGTAAGATACAGATCCTTTGGGATCTCGGCCGCAGCAAGCGATAACGTATAAGCGAAGTTGATGGCGAAGCTCCGGTAACTGGCGCCAGCCTGAGTCCTCGAAGACTTGAGAAGGCCGATCTAATACCCGAGATCAGTCACGTAAAAGGAATGCTCAGCTAGCGAGTAAATACTTACCACGATGATGAGCCTAGACTTCCGTGGCAACGGCAATACCAACTCAGAATGAGATTGGGTAATTAACGTGATAACACGGCAATCAAGGTGATCATGTGTGCGAGTGGGTTTGGGGCACCTCCGTGCAGTAAATCAATTCCTCTATACACAAGTATACACTGCGACTTTTCAGTCAGCGAAGTAGTACTGCTTGGTAGTCGAGTACTAGTAGCTTTGGCTGTAAGCCGGTAGGGATCTCTCGAAACGAGAGAGAACAGAAACAGGTATGACGTTAATACCACGTATCCGTAATAGAAACGCGAAACGAGACTAGAAAAACATTGCTAGACGGTAATCCTAGCGAAACGAGTGAAGAGAATGGAAATAAATGCGTGAAACTGTGTCTGGGAGTGGGGAATTGATGAGAAAACATGTAACGGCGGCTGGATATGTCGAGAGAAAACGTGAATGAAGTACTGAGGGTGCGGAGTCGAGAATAAACGTGGAAATGCGGAAACTGGGTGATGGTACTGAGAGCGAGAACTGAACTATACTGGCGATGATGGGGTACTGATCCTAAATGATACGGAAATACTGATGTCGATGTCGAAAACTGGTCTGGTGCTGGAGCGATCCTATCCTATGTCAAAACTAACCTTCAAGTCCACTCTTGGGACTGTCCTATACAAAAACTATGCTGAAACTGGTCCTATACTGGTGCGAAAATGATCCTAAGTCTGCTTGGAGACTACCCAAGTGGGCGACGATACAATGGTGAAAGTGAAAAGGGTGAAACGATCCTATGCTGGTGAAGTTGAAACGATAAGGCCGATAAAAGATAAAAGTGAGCGAGGTATGGCACGGCAATCACGTATTGGCACAATATGAACGTGCACCAATAGTGTCAAGAGCGAAGAGCAAGTGTCAAATGACTCTTCACAGTCAAAAACCGTGGAGTAACTCTGGTGAGCTTAAGAGTTGATGTGCAATCGAGAATATGCTGGGGTAACCGATATATTGCCGTGGAACGGTAATAAACATAGCAGAATTATCGATTGACATGGTGGGTGATGTAGACTCGATGCTGACGATAAGCTGGCTACAAGCTGGCTCTAAGCTGGTCCTAGGCTAACGCTAAACGACGCTTTCTAGCTAGTTTTTATACTACAAGTATGAAATTATAAATAGAGTAACATGCGTGACTTAGTCAGGTTGTAAGTCCTTGGCTTTGTAAAAGCTGTAGTAGACATATGGTATCTTGACTTCTAAAGTAACAGCAACTTGTTGACGTTGCCGCGTATGGATGGAAACCGTATGGTCTCTTGGAGCGATGAATGGATCGTGAGGTGCTGTTTTAACTGCGGACTGGTGAGGTATGTCTTTTGTACTGAGGTGCATGCTTGGGTCTACGTCTTCTTCAAGTCTTGGCGAAGTAACAGCCTTAGTAAAACGCGGTCTATAGTGGCCGTGTGCTCGAAATATCGTGGATGGATGAGTGGCCGCGGCAATCACGTCATTTCATTAATTGATTGATTGACGTGTTACTGTGCTGATGGGAAGTGATGTGGCAACTCTGTTTTAGGGTGATTTGCGATCGAAGGTACCTTGCCATGACGGAATACGGCAATTATGATGCGTAACGAGATGGGATGGATAACAAAGCACGTGAGGAGGGGTTGCCGTAGTATGAAAGTAGTATGAGCTTATGTGCAATCTTTGGTTTACTGAAAGTCCATTGGGTGGACAGGTGCGGTAATTAGTGCATAAAATCCGCGAATTCTGAGCATACAGAGCTTGGAGGCTCATCAACGTTTGTAGGCAGCAGTTGCGGGGAGGTGATCGGTGAGCCTAATCCCAGTTGCGCTTGATAGAGCTGTGAGGACTGACCTAATAAGGTTCTCGCACCACAGGGAAAGTTTTCCACCCTGGGGTGGCATGTGCACTGTTTGACAGGTTCTGCAATAGGGCCTCCCCTAGGTGTAGGAATGGTCAGCCAGCATCAAACATAGTGGTCGAGAGAGCGTGGGCTCAGGTTATTCATTTTGTCAGATTGAGTCAAGACCATGAGTTCCAGCAGAGATTGGGATTCCGAGTTGATGCTTGGTTGCATATCCTACTCAATGACAGTGTGTCTGGGATGCTGGGAAGGGTGCAAGAGGATCAGGGAATATGCATTGAGGCTGGTGATGAAGGATCAGAGGGTTGACGTGTGGCTAAGGCTAATATCGTCATGCTGCACTGTGGCCAAGTCTGTCCTGTTTTTGTACTCTATGGTTACAAACTCTCGCAGTCCACATATTGTAGTATCAATGGCAAGCGGTATACTTTTTCTCTTCCCATACATCACCCTCGTCTACTCGTTGTCTCAACATCTCTGTTGGACTCGAAAGTGAATAGTTTTTTAGCTTTCAAATCCTGCCAATGACAAAAACAATACTCACACTATGATGCCAAAGTATGGTGTAACTATTGGAATCAATCACATTAGCTGTTTATCACGGTCAGAGCCTTCAGTTCGCTTCCAAATCCTGTGTTGGTCTTATGTGGTCCTGAGGGTTTGGATGGTGGTGCATTTTCATCATTTCCTGTTATCTGAGCTTGGCATTATCATTCTCAGCATGACTCAGCATTTTCCAATTTTACCTTGCAGCTGGTAAGCAAGGTCTACCCAAGGTGACAAACCTTCCTATTAGGGAAGATGTATCAATAATAAAGCCAAGTAGGTGGCTGTGCTTAATCCAGGAGCTTCAGCATTTTGCATTTGAAAATCTGCAAAAGCCAAATAACTACAAATAAACATCTGCTCTGGAATACAAGCTTCATGCAACACATTTCTGACAAGTACTTATGATGCATGCAGCATTTCTATGACTGACAGTAAGAACACCTGAACCCAAGACTGTGTGTGGCTTTCAGGACCTCGGCCTCAACAATCAAATAAATTCTGTGGACTCGAGCAGCAAGATTCCTGTCGTGATATTCTCAGTTCAGCTGGACCTCTCAGGCCCACTTACAGGCATCTCATCTTGAACCAAATCTTCATGACACGGCAACAGATAAGCAAAATATGCTAAGCAAAAACAGTGGGTCGCCATCTGTCCACTTCCTATGTACCAAAACCAGCATGAAACTGGTCGACATGCCGCACCACGATAGACCACGACATATAAACTCCTACCAATGAACTGAGGATGCCTTGACATACTACCCTCTTTGACCGGTTTCACTTCAGCTGTCAATGTTCAAGTTGGACCACATGGGTAGTGAGAGGTACATCAGGAAATCTTATGGTCTTTGCAGTGCATATCACCAGTTCAGAGAGGCAATTTACATGCTGAACAAGTTCATGTAGAACCGACCAGCATCAAACACGGTACCATGGTCTCAAATATTTCACCCATGAGTGGTGCTACAAGCTGTCATCAAAATAAGACGTCAGGACTCTCGAAATGGTTCAGCTCTCCAGTCCCAGCACAATCATCAAGGACCTAGTACTCATCTCTGAAGCCTATCATTAATTCCCACAGACATCTGGTACTCATCGGTGATATGCTGGCTATGCATTCACACCTAGATTTCGCGAATTTGTAACAATACAATTGCATGTCTATCCTATACTAGTAGTAATAAAAGGACTATAGCTGAGGCTTCGAGCTGATAGTTACAGCAGTATGCAACTAGTGAAGCCAGGACTTAGATGCGATACTACTAGTGGGTCAAATCTACCAGCTGGCCATACTAGTAACTTGGATACTAGCCGGACTAATGAATATAAGGCCACTAGTGGACGAGTAACGTGACTAGCGCACCAACAAGAAGCAGAATTCACAGATCTCGTGAAGTTTGGTCACTAGTAAACCGATCAGGGCATAAACACCTAAGTCAGGTTAACTAGTTGCACAGCAATCTCGAAGCAGGACTTAGAAATGAATTAGCAACAGATTAACCTTGCATCTAGATCCAACTAGTGCAATCGGATCTGTTACAATCAGACACGAGGCTAGCCAGACTGTGCTTTCGATCACGGCCAACTGCATTACGGACGCGGGAGTGTGGCTAGTCGTTTAACCTCGGCACTAGTGGCGCGTTGCTGGGTCAAGAGCGCGACCTAAAACCGCTGGCATAGCTCCGTGGCTCACTAGTCATCCAGCAGCAGTTTCTAGACTGACTATTGCATGCTTTTACTCAATATTTCATGACTAGCCAAGAAATCCGTACTGAACATACCCCACTAGTATAGCTGTTTGTGACGCTTTGTACCCTTTCTTTACAGTATATAAGTAGCCACTTGCACAAGCAGGCAAGCCATCCCTGTGATTGCGAGTGACTAACAAGAGTTTAGTGCCCCAATTAAAGGCTTTTGTGCCTAACCTCGATGAAGCGGCTGCTAGTTGCTAAGTTACCCATAGAATTGAGTGAATTGAAGTCCCTTTTTGAGCATACTATTGTGTCCTGCAAAGGCCAAGAGTGTTTCGAAGCAGTTCTTGCAGTTTCTCAAAGTTAAAGTATTATTCTTAGGCCAAGAGTGCCACTAGTAAGCCAAGAGTGTGAACTAGTCGAGTGCAGATCACTTGTAGGAAGTAGTACAGGGCCAAGAGAGCCAGTAGTTCAAAGCAGTCATAGTCCCAGCAAGCACAGTAGCTCAAACCAAGTCACATTCATTCAATTGTGTCTTACCCACCCCGCTAGTATGAGTAATACATTTGTAAAGTTCACTAGTAACGAATAAAATGTCTTGTAAACAACTTCCCTTGATTATTGAGTCTGCAGAGTGCTTCTATCGTACTCGAAACACCCGAATTCAATCAATTGGTGATAGTGTAGAGTTGTGAGAGGTTTAGTGTTGGTTGGAGATCATTTCCACCTGCTAGTCTTTTGCCACTCGCCGTTACCGAGCACATCATCGGCATCAAGCGAACCTTGACCTCATCCAGGACTCCAATGTTAGGCTCTGCCTGACACGTGACCTTATTAACGTAAGGCGTAATAGAGCTGACTCGCGTTCGGTCAATCACTCGTATTAGCGCTTAGTCAATTGGTGCTAATCGCAGGTATTGGCAAAGTGTAGATAAACTTTAGTTCGAGACTAAGGATATACAGTCGAGAACTATACTACTTATATACTAAACGTCGTATACTAAGAATAGGTCAATGTCCTGTGGTTACCGCAAGGGAACCGTTCGTCAAACGTAATAGAAGTCGTGCTAGGCGAGCGAGTATCGCGAGCCGTAGTAAAGGTCCGGTAGTCGTTCGTTATGGTCGTGTCGATGACGTAGGCTATGACGCAGCCGCGGTCCGGTATCCGGTAGATAAGCGATGAGCGCCGAAGATAAGATATGATTAGATAGGCGCTTGAGAGATAAGATAAGGAAAATGGAAAAATCGTAACATTACCCTCTCGTTAAGGCAGGCGTCCCGACTGCCTAGGGCTCTTCTGCAGTGTCGAGTTGCGAGTCGTATTGAGCGTTCCAATACTCCTCCAGGTATTTCTCCCAGAGGACGACGTCGGGATTTAGAACCCATTTCTGAGTCCCGTCTTCGCGTTGAGCGAGGTATCGTACGTCTCCGTCAGGCGTGTACTCGTGATCAAGCACCATTGCGAGGGGAGAACGAGGTTTCGTTACGATTTCTCGTATAGCTTGGCCTTGCTTTCGCTTGGCTTTCTTCTCGTATTCGGCAATCGCTTCCTTTGCGTTGCCCATGTCTATCTCGTGGACCCAAGAATTGTGTTCCCGTGTCCAGCCGACCCACTTGATGAAGTAGTGGATTACCGTCTTCGATGGTTGTCCTCGTCGTCCTCGAACCTTGGACGACTTAGAGTCGAGGATCTCCTCAATCTCGTACTGTTCTTCGTTTTCGATGAGGTCCGGAGGAGGCGGCGGTGGTAATTCCTGGTTAGGAAATGCCGGTGCGACGTACGGGGTTAACAGCTTCTCGTTGAAGCGCGGATGGATCTTCCAGTGCGGCGGGAGTCGTAGCTTGTACGCGGAAGCGCCGGCTTTGTCGATGATCTCGAAGGGACCGACTCGTTTGTCGTCGAGTTTCTTCTTTGGTCGCGGCAGATGGAGGTTGGTTGAATCCAACCATACGCGATCTCCAGACTGGTAGTCGACCGCACTCCTTCTGTGCTTGTCGGCTTGTTTCTTCATTCGTCCTGCGGCAGCTTCTAACGCTTCTTCGGTCTCCTTATGGATCTTGGCCATTGTGTCGGAGAAGTCGGTGGCGGCGGGTACTTCGGAATCGGGAGTGCGTGGGGAATCGGGAAGGATTCGGGGGTTTCGGCCGTACATTACCATGAACGGGCTTTTACCGGTGGCGGAGTGAACGCGGTTGTTGTGTGCGAACTCTGCGATGGGGAGCCAGTCGGCCCAGTCGTCTTGCTGGTGGTTGATAAAGATCCGAAGATACTTTTCCACCTCCTGGTTGACTCGTTCCGTTTGTCCGTCGGTCTGAGGATGAAACGCGGTGCTGGCGTTCTGTTTGATGTCGAGCATCCGGTACAGTTCTGTCATGAATTTTGATACGAACTGTGGTCCTCTGTCGGATATGACGACTTTGGGCATGCCGTGTTGCGCATATACGTGGTCGCGTAGAATGCGAGCCCATCCCTCAGCTGAGAGATCCTTGTTGCAAGGAACGAAGATGACGCCCTTGGAAAATCGGTCTACTACGACTAAGAGCGCATCGTAGCCGTTGGATTCTGGGAGCCCCGTTATCATGTCGACGGAAATATGAGTCCATGGTTCCGTGGGGATCGCGTTCGGGTGGAGAGGCGCTGCCTTGGCTTGGTTGCTAGACTTGGTTCGTTGACAAGTTTCGCAGCCGGCAATGTACGTCTCGACGTCCTTCTTCAGCTTCGGCCACCAGTACTCGCGAAGAACGAGTTCACTGGTCTTGGCGACTCCGGGGTGTCCGGCGGTGATATGGTCGTGGCTGCGAGCAATGATCTCGCCTCGAACAGCCCGGTGTTGCGGTACGTAGATACGGTCTTGGTAATACAAGATCCCGTCCTTCTCTGTGATCCCGCGCTCGTGTTCGAGGGACGTGGCAATGCCCTTGTCCCAAAGTTCCTTCTGGCGCGTTACCTCCATGACTCGGGAGTTAGCGTCGGCGGTCGTGGGCATGATCATGGCCCGGAAGTGCTCTGGTGACAATACTACGATGTCGCCGTTGTCGTCTTCGCCTTGGTCGTGGTCGACGCGACGACTGAGGAGGTCTGCCTTGACGTTGGCGGTGCCGGGTTTGTGCTTGAGTACAAAGTGGTATTCGGCCAACTCTGTTACCCAGCGCGCTTGTCGTCGGTTCAGCTTCTGCGGCTTGCGGAAGTACTGAAGGTTCTGGTGATCCGTCCAGATCTCCACGTCTTGGGCGGCACCCATGAGGTAGTGGCGCCATTCGCTGAGCGCGAGCATGATCGCTAGCAACTCCTTGTCGTAGATTTCGTAGTTGCGCTCGGTTTGCGTTAGCGCTTTTGACATGAAGGCTATGGGTCTCCATTTGCCGTCCTGTTCCTGACTGAGCACAGCGCCGACGGCTCCATTGCTCGTGTCTGCTTCCACTCTGAAGCGTCCGTCCTTGTTCGGGATGGCGAGGATGACGTCCTCAGCCATTTGCTTCTTCAACTGCTGGAACGCCTGGTTCTGCGCTGCGCCCCAAGTCCATTCTGCCTTGCCTGTAAGCTGGGTCAAAGCGCGCACCACCTTCGAGTAATTCTTGATGAATTTGCGATAGAAGTTGGTGAATCCGAGGAACGACTGAAGTTCCTTCTTCTTCGTCGGTGTTGGCCATTCGGCGATACCTGCTAGCTTGACGGGGTCCATGCGTACGGATCCTTCGCTGATGATGACTCCGAGGTATTCTGTCTCGAGGACCTCAAATTCGCACTTCTCTGCCTTGAGGAACAACTTGTTCTCGCGCAAGCGCTGAAGTACTCGTCGTACGATGCGTCGGTGTTCATCGAGGTCCTTGGTAAAGATCAGGATGTCATCGAGGTATATCGTGACCTTTCCTTTGGAGATGAGATCTTTGAAGATGTCGTTCATCATCCATTGGAAGGTTGCGGGCGAGTTGGTGAGCCCGAAGAACATGACGGTGGGTTCGAACAAACCCCGGTTCGTCCGGAAGGCGGCTTTCTCCTCGTCACCCTCCTTGATCCTGACGTTGTTGTATCCCCAACGAACGTCGAGCTTCGAGAAGTATTTGGCTCCTTGTAGCTTGTCGATGAGCTCCGAGATGAGCGGGAGCGGGTATCGGTTCTTGATCGTCATTTCGTTCAGCTTACGATAGTCCTGAACAGGACGCAAAGAACCGTCCTTCTTCTTGACGAAGAAGAACGGTGAAGCGAAGGGAGACTTAGAATCGCGAATGCGACCAGACTCCAGGTTCTCGTCGAGGAACTTGTCGAGTTGTTCCTGTTCGTTTCGGTTCAAGGGATACACCTTGCAGTCGAGCGTTGACTTGGCGTTTGGGATTAGCTCGATGGTGTGGTCCCAGGGCTTTCGTTCGGGCAGTTCGTCAAAGTTCTCTTTTGAGAACAAGTCGCGGAAGGAGCGGTAGTCGGGTGGTACCATCTCTTCGAAGGTCTTCTGGGGTTTCTCCGTGTGAGCAGCGGCGGCGAGATCATTGGCGTGATGGACGGCGCGGATCTCGTATTCTTCGTCCATGTTGACGGCGAGAATATGGTCACCGTCTTCGAGTTCGTCCCATGGGTCGTCGGGATCTGCACCGGGGAGGGGGAAGGGGTTCTTGACGCATTGACAGCGTCCGAACAGAATTGTTCCCGTCTTCCAGTTGACCGTCGGGTTATGACGCCTCAACCAATCATGACCAAGGTATAGGTCCCTAGACCCTAGGTCCGTGACTGCGAAGTCGATACGTTCGCTGTGGTCACCAATCTTCATGCGGCATTCCACATACTCGGTGATGTCACCCGCCGCATTGCGAGTTCCATCGGCGTTGTAGACGCGTACTGGCGTGGCTACCTTTCGGGTGTCAAGTTGGTGTTCCTTGACATATCGTCGATTGATGGCGCTGGAAGTACAGCCGCTATCCAACAACCCTCTCGTTAGGAGAGTCTTCGTCCCCGTGCAAGGGTTCAGTTGGACGTCGATGGTGAAGTCCCTTTCGCTGGATCGTGCCCTCCGAATGTAGAGAGGTGGTTCGCGGAGCTGGTAAAGCTGCTCCCGGGCTGTCTCTCCTCCGAGGCATAGAGCGGCGAGGAGTTCGGGGGTGCGGTCCTTGTGCATCCACACGAAGAGTGCAGCACGGGCGGCGTTGTCGTTTCGTGCTTTGCGAATGGCGCGGAGCGTCCAGTCTACCTCGAAAGGCTTGAACCACCGACCCTCATCTGTGGGAGGGGCTCGGGATTCGGTCGTCGGTGTCGTCGTTGGCACTTCGACGATAGTCGGAGCGCTTTCTTTAGCGAGCCAGATCTGAAACGCTGTGTCGTCGTCTTCGTCAGGAACTTCAATGATCGTTACCTGGGGCCCCCTTTTTACCGCCTGGGCGCTAGCAGCTTCCTCCTGCGGCAAAGATGGCACCTTCGCCCTTCCCTGTTCCTTCAGGGGCGGGATGCTACGGTCCCGGTCAGAGTGTATCAGACGACCGTCCCCCGTGTCGAAGAGTCGATCGGGAACGGAGGGGCGAGCTTGAACCGCGAACGCGGAATTACCAGTTTCAGCCCCTGATTCGTCAGTCTTAACAGCTGTCTGCCTTTTTATCCCCATCCCGGGGCAAACAACAGCCCTCGCACTCATCGGAGTTATGGATCGTGTCTTCTTGGCGTCCCGCGACAAGGGAATTCTCCCTTCAATCGCGTTCGACGGTCGTCCTATCGGCCCATCCGTCATGCGGGGCAAGCTCGCATTGTCGATGGGTGCTACTATGGTGGGCAGCTTATCGCCTGACTCTTTTGCCTGTTGCCTTTCGGCACGTGGGCTACTCGAGCGGTGGTTAGTCTCTGGCCTTGAGACGATCGGGAAGGGACTCTCTGTCCCCGGTTCGGCCCCGTCGTTAGAGGCGCTTGAGAGGCTGTCGTCGTTGTCGTTATCGTTGTTGTCGGTGTCGTTGCCTTCTACCTGTAGTAAGGCGTATCGGTTGGTTGATTCTAAGACTGGGGTGCTAGTCGTGCATGAGACGTTAAAAGCGGGGGAATCGTATCGTGGTATATTCGAATGCGTTGAAATACAAGTAGGATTGGATGAAGTACCTACGAAAGAAGAATGAGACCGTCCAGCGGAACACGAGCGCGCACCAGTATGTAAGTCCTTGGCGGTACTAGGGGAATCGGACCCTAGACCGCCACTGCTTTTACCTCCTCCTTCACCTCTTCGACTTTGCTCTCCGTCACCAGTTCACTAACTTGTAGCGACCGGATATCTCGGTGAGTTTTCTTGTCGGGGCAGTCCCGACCCAAGTGCCCGTGCTTACCGCATCGGAAACACAACCCCTTCGTCCTCATCTCGCCGATATCCATCGGTATCCCCTGTCCTCCGTGCGTGATCCACTTGCCGCTGGAATCGCGGTTGGCTCCGCTGCTCGACGGCTTGCCCGTCGACGAACTTGTCGCGCCCCCTGCTGCTTTTGCGTAGCTGCTGGGGGCGGTAGTGTTGCTCTTCTGGGGAGGTCGCTGATCGCGACTGACCCCGGCGCCTTGGTCGAACGCCCATTTCTTCTGGCGCTCGTCGTACATGGCGCAGGCGCGCGCCTTCCACTCGGGGTACGTTTCGGGAATGTCGCGCCCGAAATCCGCGATGATTTTCGTGTACGAATCGGGGAGCCCAATTCGCACGGCCTTGACTGAGCACTCCTCGCTCGGTTTCGTCGTTCCTCCGGTTTGCCAACTTGGCCTCTCTTTCGAGCTCGTAGAAGTACTGGGTAGCGGGGAGCTTGCCCATCCTCAGCTCGAACATCTTGCACTCGTGGATCGCCTCGGAGGCGGGATCCCGAAAGCGTTCCTCAACGAGGGCGACGAATTCGGCCCAGGTCGGGTACCGAAATCGCGCCGGGTAAGTGTTGGGGGCCCAGAACTCGGGGCGCTTGTACACCCACCAGTCTTTGGCAGCGCCGTCGAAGAGGGAGGCGGCGAAGGTCACGAACTGCGATTCGTGAAGGAAGTAGGAGGCGAAGGCCTCGAAATAGGCGAGACAGTCGCCGATGAACCGCTCGATGTCGTCGTGAGCCCCTTTGAACGACTTGGGGGTCTGGATCATGATTGGCTTGATCCCGAGGTAGGCGGCGTCTGGTGGCGCGGCGCCCGTTGGCTGCAGGTTGAGGGTATTTCCTCCCTTTGCTGGGGGGAGGACGTGGCACCGAGTAACGGTCACTTCGTTCGTGAAGCGGCCGTTGGGGATTGGGGACGAAGGGTCGTCCTCTGGCGGGTTTTTTCCCGTGAGGATCGTCGGGGTCGTCGTCGTCGTCGGGAGGGGGACCGTTGAATCCCCAGACTTTGTCGAAGCCTGCTGCCTCGTTCTGGGCGGCCTCGTACTCGTCTCTGAGCTGTCGCGCCCACATCCTTTTCTCGACGGATTTTACTCTCGCCGCCTCTCTTTTCTCTGCGTCTGTGGGCCTGTGTGGCTGGCCCGAGCCTCCTTGTTCGACGTCGATGGGGATGTCGGTGTTGGCGTCTCCTCCTGCTAGGAGGAACGCGGTCCTTGGGCCACGGTATGTGGCGGGGTATCGAGGGTTGCCGGGTGCTCTAGGAGCCATTGGCCGGCCGAAGGCGTTGCGGGGCGGGGAGTCGTTTAGGCGGGGAGGGGACGGGATGAGGTTGTCGAAGATCCCTCCGAGTTCGTCCTCAAACCTGGTGGGGACTGTCCAGGTCGGGTCTATCTCCCAGGTCCCGGGAGAGGACGAGTAGGACGGCTGCGAACGCCAGCTGCTCGTCGACGGTTCTGGGGCGTAGCCCGTGTAATCGGTGCCCTGCCTCGGGCGGGTAGAGACTCCTGTCGCGGTTCGCGATGGCGCGGGTCTCGGGCGTGGTGGTATTGTCGTCGGCATGGAGAAGACGACGGTCTCGCTCGCGGGCGAGGTATCTCTCCATGGTTGGTCGGGGAGGAGGGTTGTGGTTGGGCGAGCGTAGTGCGACGTCGCGCCATCTGATTTCCCAGGCCGCTGTTCGCTGGGGACCGAGTAACTCTCGGTCAATGTCGGCCAGACTTGGCCAGTCGTAGTCCCCTCCAAATTCATTGAGGGGATCGTTGCGGTTTCGGGGAGCGGGGATGTGGGTGATAGGGACCTCGACAGCAGTCGAGGTGTCTGATAGTGGCTGCTCTCGCTCCCGGGCGAGGGCGACCTGATCGTTTCTGTCTCGCTGCTCGAAGAGCTCGGCGAGACCGTCCAGGGAACCGGCGTCGCTGGCCGATTCGTCCGAAGGGAATGTTCCGGTAGGAACGGGTAGTCGTCGGAGGTGGGGCGGGACATAGGTCCGGCGAGGGAATGGGTCTCCGTGTCGGGGACGAGGACGGGCATCTGGAACCCGGGGACGTGACGCTGCTGCCACGAGTATCCGCTCGGGGCGACGGGGCAAGGGGCGCTCACCTGGTCTTGGAAGCGGCTCGTAGAGCTGTTCGTAGGGGGGCGCGGGGTCTGGAATTCGTACGAATTCCCGGAGGAAGGCGCCGTGCTCCTCGGCGGAGGTTGGGCGAGCATCCTGGCTGCCGCTGGGGCCAGGCGTTGGACTTCGGGGGATTTGTTGCCTCGGTGCCTCCCTATTCGGAGGGAACTCGGGCGAGGAGGGAGGGGGGGAGGCGGAAGGTTGGACCGAGCGTTGACGAGCGTGTTCTCGTCTGGGCTCGAATCCCGTGGCGCGGCGTATCTGTTGCGGGGCGTCGGGGTCTGGTGCCCATCTGGCGACGTAGGGTGGGACATAGCCAGCGGGGAGGAAGGGGTATTGCTGTGGGGCGCGGTGTCGTCGTGCGCCTAGGCACCGTCGGATGTTGTCTTCGTAGGCTAAGACTAGTAGTCCTACGAAGAGGGAAAGTATAAGGGCTCCTCCTAGAGCTGTGACAAGGGTTATCGTGTACTGGTCGTCGTTCATGGGTTGGGATCCTCTTGGTCGTAGTGGATACGGAGGAAGAGGAGAGGAAGTCTCGAACTAATTGTTAGGCTCTGCCTGACATGTGACCTTATTAACGTAAGGCGTAATAGAGCTGACTCGCGTTCGGTCAATCACTCGTATTAGCGCTTAGTCAATTGGTGCTAATCGCGGTATTGGCAAAGTGTAGATAAACTTTAGTTCGAGACTAAGGATATACAGTCGAGAACTATACTACTTATATACTAAACGTCGTATACTAAGAATAGGTCAATGTCTGTGGTTACCGCAAGGGAACCGTTCGTCAAACGTAATAGAAGTCGTGCTAGGCGAGCGAGTATCGCGAGCCGTAGTAAAGGTCCGGTAGTCGTTCGTTATGGTCGTGTCGATGACGTAGGCTATGACGCAGCCGCGGTCCGGTATCCGGTAGATAAGCGATGAGCGCCGAAGATAAGATATGATTAGATAGGCGCTCGAGAGATAAGATAAGGAAAATGGAAAAATCGTAACATCCAACCGCTGCAATGTATCAGCTAAACTTGTACACATGTCCTACATCCCGTCGCAACTCGAAGTGAGGTGTATTTCTCTCCTTCCTCATAAATTGAAGAGCTGTCTGGCTTGAAACATAATTTATTCAAGCTTGAGGGAAGATCACCGATGAAGAAACATGTATCTCATCGTAATGCTAACTTGTGCTTGCAGCGTCAAGACACCATTCTTCAATTTGAAGTGAAACAAGTCGACACACAGGCTTTGTGTCTTTCCAAGCATCCCTACTACGTAGCGAGAGAGCTCTGAATAAAGTGTAGCATCTGCCCCTTATACCTGTTGTTGGTTGAAAATGGGGGCTGATGAGACTGGGTTAGCAAGTATGCGACGCTAGACAGACATAATATGCAATGATGACAGCACAACAGTCTTCGTTGGCAATCTGGACTTTGTACAGATGTTCCCGAGTCTCACATTGTTCTTGCATTTCACAGGGTGTCCATCAAGGTGTAGGGTTCGCATGCACTATAGCTCCTGAGTCCTAGGTGAAATATGGTCAGAGATGGAACAAGTGGGGAACAGTGACTATACTCGAAGATTGACGATGCCAAAATGCTACTACTTGGTAGAGGCAGAGCATGGAGGTTGAATGCAATTCAACTTAGCATTATTTTATGACAAAAAGAAAGATCATATTCCCAGGAATGCCAATTACAGACAACAAAAGAAAATTCAAAAATCCTGGAGAAATATGCAAATAGGAATGTGATAATGAATCAATGATAGGCTGACCTCAAAGGAGAAATATGCAAGTTGGCAAGGTATAGGCTATGATATGTTTAAGAAAGTGAAAAGAGAAAGCCCAGGACATGGGGTAGAAAGGTAAGAAATAGGAATAATGACATAGGCTAGGGAGGGATAGGCTGATAGGCTGAGAGAGGATAGAATGTCAACAGAGAGATATGCGCATTGTGAGAAAAGTCAAAAGTGATGAGCACGGTGATGAGCCTCCAGGCTCTGTACGCTCAGAATTCGCAGATTTATCCATTCATCACCCAATATCTTCAAAATGACTCCATTATAGTCCCCACATACTCCATATTACCGGCAACTCTCAATAATACCACAGATTTTCGCATCCTATGCAACATACTCCCAGATATAATCCTAAAACCATGACATCCATACTCCTTCAATGCTCCATATCCATCCCATCTTGTTATGCATCATAATTGCTGTGTTCCATCATGGTAAGGCACCTTCGATCGCAAATCATCTTAAAACAGAGTTGCCACATCACTTCCCATTGGCACAGTAACATGTCAATCAATCACTTAATGAAATGACGTGATTGCCGCGGCCACTCATCCATCCACGATATTTCGAGCACACGGCCACTACAGACTGTGTTTACTAAGGCTGTTACTTTGCCAAGACCTAGAGAAGACATAGACCCAAGCATGCACCTCAGTACCAAAGCCATACCTCACCAGTCCGCAGCTAAACAGCACCTAACAATCCGTTCATCGCTCAATAAAACCATATGGTTTCTGTCCATATGCAGCAACATCAATGAGTTGCTGTTACTTTAGAAGTCAAGATACCATATGTCTACTACAGCTTTTACAAAGCCAAGGACTTACAGCCTTACTAAGGCTTAGATTTGTATTCTATTTATAAAACCGGACTTGTAGTATAAAAACTAGGTAGAAACCGCATTTTGAGAGGTAGTTCTTGCCTAGTTGACCTGTTCCGGTATTAACAGTCAACTACAGTTACTCCAAGTTATCCATTGCCGCTTGCTTCCTCTTAACGTTGTTGGTTGCGCTATATACTGTGCCAATACACGAATCTCATGTCAATAACTTGCTTTTGTCTTTTAATGCCGCAACATCACTTCACTTTCACCATATAGGATTGTTTTATCATCTTCACCTTCTACATCGCCATCGTTTTCATTGTCCAGCTCAGTATAGGATCATATTGCCTCCGTGTAGGCCCAGTTCAGCATCGTTCTCCATAGGATCACCCTCATCATTGCCATCATTCAGAATTTCCGTACCTCAATTGCTGCAGCACCCCTCTTATAGCCACAGTTACCGCGTTTTCCCCCAGTTTCTCTCAGTTTCAAGGCAGTTTCCGCACCTTAATTGCCGTTGTTTCGACTCGTTTATCAGGTACACCATCTAGAGCCATTCACCAGATCATTTCTGCATTCTCCAGATCATTTCCGCACTTTCTAGATTGTTTTCCCAGTTTCCTCACGGCTTCTTGGTGTTCAAGTCATACCAGATCCTGTTCCATCTCGTCTATCGAGATCCCTCACGGCTTACAGCCAACGTCTATTAGTACTCATTGACCAAGAGTACTACTTTGCTGACTGAAAAGTCGCAGTGTATCTTGCGTTATTGAAGAATTGACTGCACAGAGGTGCACCAAACCACTTGCACACACACGATCGCCTTGATTGCTGTGCTGTCACATTAATTATCCAATCTCATTCCGAGTTGGTATTGCCATTGCCACGGAAGTCTAGGCTCATTAACGGGTGCATGTCCGATACGAGTTTCCAATGATGATGAAGGGACCGAGAAACGTATAGATGCAGGAGCTGACAAGAGTGTCAAAGAATGTAATAGTCTGCCATGCACGCAAAAGGATGGGGTATGAGGAGCACAGAACTCGTCGACTATCGTGAGTTGTCGGCAGTCAACGGTCCCTCTGAGGTCACCCAGAGAATGGTGATGGCCCGTCGACCACCCCCATCTCCAAGGTCCCTCATCTGCCAGGGACAGAGGAAGGACTGGAAAGCTTGTCAGCAAACCAGTCCAGGTGACCAGCTGCATGCACAAAAGCCCATCGACCCCAGTGCACCACTGATCGTCCCTTAGATCCCACAGCAGCAATGTAGTAGGTGTGTGACCGACATCCTCATCATTTCCATGCATTGGCTGATGTTTCTTGCTAGTTGCTTCCTTGAGGAGAGTACTGGGAACATGCTAACTAAGAATAAAATTAGGATAATTAAAAATGCAGCTAATGGAAGGAAAGCTCACACAACGTCATGCTGGATGCATAGGAGTCTTGTTTTCTTCCTGCTGGTGTATTGTCAGCACTACAGTAGGGAAATGGGACAGAGTATGATATTTTGGTCAGTTGGTTGGGCTTTAATGACCAGAAGGATGAGGGTACATCCATTCAAAGTCATAGAACTCTTCCAGACTGGGTTGGGAGTCAGGATGAGGATGGTCCACAAGTGCAAACACTCCCTGTAACTTAAACTAAGGGGACAGACACCTTCACCAGCAGGCGACCAGAATCTGCGAGGGCAAGGGCATATGCCTCTGAATAGGCATGGCCACTGAGGACCCAAGCGACCCTTCGACCTCCAGATCATCAATTGATGAGTCTGGGTCTGAGCACCACAAGACTAGGTTCGATGGCCAGGTGAATGAAGAGGAGGGGTCATTGGGATGAGATATGGCGAATGCTTATTACTTTGAATAGTTGATGACCCGAACAACTGTTCATCCTCCAGATCACCCAGGGATGGATTTTCAGGAGAGAACCACAGAACAGAATTTATATTTGATGGTTGTGTGGACAAGGAGCGAGGGACAGATAGGACCTACACAACATCAACTGTCAGCAAGCGTATTACAATAAGTAACAAGACTCACCAATTCCTCGGTCACCTTGGTGATGTATTCCATACCAGCAGCTTTGGAGCATCAGCTGGGAGCAACGCCCGACAGGCGAGGTTTGCAGTGTCTGGATCGGATGAAAAACAACACCAGGAGTCCCTGAGCCATGCTTCTTCACAAATCAAGGGGAATTGACCCAAGATCCTTTATGGACAACAACAGTGATGGTGCCATTCTCTACAAGCCATGGCACATGAATACATTCATTATGGAAAGTAGATTGAGGAAACTCACCTGGGTCTCGTCTGTGAGCTCACCAAACACTGCTTGATATGATTTCTGGAATTTGGTAGGCGGCGCAAGATCATTAACAGGTTGAAACAAAATTGTGGATGCCCTAGTCCGTAAATCCTGTAAAGACAGCATTAAGTAGTTTGCATATGTATTCTGTGGTGCACTCATGTCTTGACTCATCACTAAGCACATGACACAGGTGATGCTCTCCAAAACATCATATACTCCATCCAATTCCTCAACCATTTTCCATGATATTGAGTTCTGCCCTGGGACCGTGGCATAAAGAGTGAGGACATCCTGAGCAGAAACTGATCCACGAGGAACAACAGTGTTCTATGAGATGCGCAGTGTTAGTGGATGCATCAGAGGCATCAAATGGGCATGCTTACCTTCACTTGTCATATCTTGTGTGTACACTGGACACCAACAGACATCCTTGATAGGTGGAAAATATTGCTGTACGTGAAGGTTTCTGGATGAGTCATCAACCAAAAGTAACAAGAAAGCGGCGCTAGCAACGCAAAGGAGTGGCACCCAGGTCCTGCAAGCAGCCACCACAGTATCGACAGACTACAGAGCCCCAATGGAGCAATACAGAGATGTGGACCTTACCTTCAAGGACATCTTTGCAACACACTGCCCTATCCATTGACAGCCTAGCCAACATCTGAGGACAATGAGTGATGAGAGTGAAGATGAAAAAACTGGAGCACATTAGAGACAAAACGAGAGGAGAAAAATGAAGAGCGAAAAAATGTTCTGACACTGAGTGCATAGTGAACTAAAGGGGTAGGTAGATTGTACAACACCAGCAAGGTTGTACCCACCCTGGCATGTGGCGGGCACTTGTTTTGGAAAGCAAAAGGACCATGAGAAATTCATATCCGAAATACTTATTGTCCGACATGTGTTACTGTTGGGGCAGAGCTGGTCCTTCCATCCCAATGGTAGGAGTTGCGGAACAGTTTGATAGGCACCCTGACCTTTCCCATGATTTTTCTCTTTTGTCCTTTTGCCATCACGTCAATTTATATGCCTTAGTCTGACTCGATTGTGAATATAAGACAAGCATCTACCCTGTTGAACTCGATGAACTGTTGTTGGTGTGGTCCTATCTGGGCTTTCAAGACAGCCAAAAACAAAACATTTATTGTCGTAGATTGATGGCAGTTTCAACATCGCCCAAGGTAAGTAACCCATCCCATTCATGTGTTTCCGTGCTAATTCCTCATGTGTAGGCATTGTCCAAGCGCAATATGTTTGTTGCTGTAGAAGCAGAGGAAGATTTGAGTTCAGATGAAGACATTTTGGCAGGAGAGCTTGAAGGTAAGTTTTACTAATTATTATTATATCGCTGAATGGAATGACAGTGCCACAGACATCAATGATGATATTAACAGCAGCTCGTCCTCCCAGCAAGCTGAAGCACATTCGATCTGTCAAGATTTCTATGATGAAGAATATGAACAATGGCTGGCAGGCCTCCTTGACTGATGTAGGATGCCCGCAACGCGAAAACCACCGCTCATTCACGCACAATCAGAACCTTGAGGTCTTTTACTGGAGGATTGGGATTTATGGAGGGTAAAATGCATGGTACATCTAATGCTTCTCTATCGAGATTGCATTCTACAGTTCACTGCAGCTGGGTGAAGAAGAATTCATAGTGGTAACATTATTTGCCAATGCAAAACCGGAGCTACCAATCCACTCTGTCTTCCTGCCACCAATCGCTTGCAGATGGGTATATCTTGAGGCCAACATGTCAGTTGAGCTCCAAGCCCTATTGAGGTCCATTCGTGGTGTCATCCAAATTCACGGTTCTGGTGCTCTGGAAGTGTTGTCCATTCCATGGGAAGAGTGGATTGCAACGCTTTCATGGAATAGAAAGGTCATCAAGAGCACTGTTGGAACTTGGGTATGCCTAACTTCGGGGATGCTGAAAGGTGCAGTTGGTGTAGTCTCTGGCTCTTATACCTGGCATGTAACTGTGGTAGTGGTACCATGCATCCATTATAATCCTGACTCCTACGTCATCGTCAATAACGACAAGAAGCGGAAGCCTGGCCCTCCCCCCCCCTCCATCTCTTTGATGTGGCCAGTATCTAAGCCAAGTATGGACAGTCTTCCATCAAACAACACCAGCGACTGCGCAAAACCTGCTTCTTCCGCAAGCAACAGTATCACTATGATCTTTTGGTGGTCCACTGAGCTTTGACTGGGGTGGCAGTCGCACACACTATTTCATCCGAAATGGCTGGTTTGTTTCTGCAGAGTTAACATCCCTTGCTTGCAGTGGCAAAGAAGACCATGCCTCATGCAGAAGAATGGCACTTCTATAATGAAGAGGAATTACTGGTTCTTTCCTCACAAGCAGAGGGGAGAATCTGGGAGACCACGACGAACACAGTGGAAGTCAAATATAGCAACCATTCTGGCCTGCATACCGTTTCATATACCGACGTGCAAAAAATCTTCAGAGTTGGTGACTACATGGAGATCCAAGCGGGGTCATATGTTGGTCGATCTGGGTGGGTGCAATATGTGGAATATGTAGGAGAGCCATCCGTCGATATCTTGGAGCAAACATACTGCAAGGATGAAGGTCTTCAAATCAACATAGGTGAATCTGTCAGCTGTCACTGCTCCTTTCTAACATTGCAACGACAGCATTTAAGTGCTCACGTTAATATGACCAAGAAAATGCAACATCCAGTATTTCATCCCCAACCCACAGGCTCCCTCGACAGGTTGTCGTTTGAGGTGCACTCCGGTCCTATCCCCTGGAAAGATGTCTGTGTTTTGGTAACAAAAGCAGGCTATCAATGCTGCGCACAGACAGGTAGAGTGACCGACATGCTGTTACATCAACCAACTGCAAGTGGTCTGAGGATACAGATAATGTTTGATCATTGTTTTGCCGAGACACCCATGGCCATGGAAACCTTCGACTATGATGACATTGTCAAGTCTATGTGAGGGCACAACTCTACTCTATTGAGTTTAATAGTGATTGCTGACTTTGGCCCTAGATTGACTTTGCCCCTGCTCGCATACCTTCCCTTGCAATATCCACAGCATGTGTTTCAACCCCCTGAGAGGTACAAGGACGTGCAGCTGTGACCAGTGATGTGCTCGGTAATGGCGAGTGGCAAAAGACTAGCAGGCAGAAATGATCTCCAACCAACACTAAACCTCTCACAACTCTACACTATCACCAATTGATTGAATTCGGGTTTTTCGAGTACAATAGAAGCACTCTGCAGACTCAATAATCAAGGGAGGTTGTTCAAAAGACATTTTATTCATTACTAGTGAGCTTTACAAATGTATTACTCGTACTAGTGGGGTGGGTAAGACACAATTGAATGAATGTGACTTGGTTTTGAGCTACTGCGCTCGCTGGGACTATGACTGCTTTGAACTACTGGCTCTCTTGGCCCTGTACTACTTCCTACAAGTGATCTGCACTTGACTAGTTCGCACTCTTGGCCTAGAAACTGCTTCTTACAAGTGAAAACACTCGACTAGTTCACACTCTTGGCTTACTAGTGGCACTCTTGGCCTAAGAATAATACTTTAACTTTGAGAAACTGCAAGAACTGCTTCGAAACACTCTTGGCCTTTGCAGGACACAATAGTATGCTCAAAAAGGGACTTCAATTCACTCAATTCTATGGGTAACTTAGCAACTAGCAGCCGCTTCATCGAGGTTAGGCACAAAAGCCTTTAATTGGGGCACTAAACTCTTGTTAGTCACTCGCAATCACAGGGATGGCTTGCCTGCTTGTGCAAGTGGCTACTTATATACTGTAAAGAAAGGGTACAAAGCGTCACAAACAGCTATACTAGTGGGGTATGTTCAGTACGGATTTCTTGGCTAGTCATGAAATATTGAGTAAAAGCATGCAATAGTCAGTCTAGAAACTGCTGCTGGTCGACTAGTGAGCCATGGAGCTACACTAGCAGTTTTAGGTCGCGTTCTTGACCCAGCAATGCGCCACTAGTGCCAAGGATAAACTACCAGCCACACTTCCGCATCCGTAATGCAGTTGGCCATGATCGAAAGCACAGTCTGGCTAGCCTCGTGTCTGATTGTAACAGATCCGATCGCACTAGTTGGATCTAGATGCAAGGTTAATCTGTTGCTAATTCATTTCTAAGTCCTGCTTCGAGATTGCTGTGCAACTAGTTAACCTGACTTAGGTGTTTAGGTGCTGATCAGCTTACTAGTGACCGAACTTCATGAGATCTGTGTATTCTGCTTCTTGTTTGGTGTGCTAGTCACGTTACTTGTCCACTAGTGGGCTTATATTCATTAGTCTGGCTAGTATTCAAGTTACTAGTATGGCTGGCTGGTAGATTTGACCCACTAGTAGTATTGCATCTAAGTCCTGGCTTCACTAGTCACATACTGCTGTAACTATCAGCTCGAAGCCTCAGCTATAGTCCTTTTATTATCACTAGTACAGGATAGATATGCAATTGTATTGTTACAAATTCGCAAAATATAGGTGTGAATGCGTGGACGGCGTATCATCTCCCCCACACTAAAATAGTGACTGTCCTCAGTCACCTAAGTCCACTTTTGTACTTAGCAGTGTGTCCCACTAGTGGCCCGTTGCTATTTCTTTCAAAGTCACAGGTCTTGATCATGTCTTTAGTCACTAAGTCTGTTCGGCACTTAGCCATCAATGATCATCAAATTCACTTAACGATTTTCAGGTTCATGTGCAACCATGCAAATCTTACTTTACTAGGACCGTCTTCTCATTTTCATTCATTCGTACTCATTGCATGTGTGTGCTACTAGTGTGATCGAGGAAGGCACTGGCTGCATGGCTTGTACTGCCAGTTTCAAGCTCAGCTTAGAAATTGTATTGAATCAAACCTAAGTCTGACTTCTATAAAATTTCTTTGCTTTCACTCTTTCATGCACTATTCTGCCATCGCTTTCACTAGTAGCTCTCTCCTACTATCAATGAAGCTCGAAGATTTTGCTGCCGGGGTCAATCGACTCTGTCCCCTGCTGAATCCTGCCAAGCATGGCCAATATCAACCCAAGGAGCTCACTCAATACCTCCAGAAGATTACTCCCTTCCTGGTAAGCCATTCCTTTGCTAGTGCTGTCGCGTCGCATTTAACTGCCTGGATTTCCACTTGCTTAGAATAAAATCCTCAAGTTTTCTCATGAGGACAAGGCGCATCCTGCTGCTTCATTCGCTTGCAACCTGTTGTACACCTGCGAGACCATCGTCAACGAGCTCGCAGCGAAACTGCAAGATCCCAGCTTCGACAGTTGGGAACTCCAGATGAATGAACGATCTGAGGTAAAATACTAGTGCACTTCTTAGCTCTTCATTCCACTCATCTTCTCATATAGTGTACCAAGATTGAAGAAGACACCCCACTTCCGGCTATCTTCTTATCCAGTCTATCCAATCCAAAGAGTCGCAAGTGTCCGGCTTCACCAGTCGATGATTCAGGAAACATGGATGCTTCTGGTGACGACGACGATGAAGTACTGGACAACACTGGCAGTGGGGACAATGGAAGTGACGATGAAAGCGAGGAAGAATCGGACGAGTCTGAGGAGGAGGTCGTTCCTAAGGCTCGTCACTAGTTTCTTTCCTGCTTTGCCCCATCGATTTACCCTTCCTTGCAGCGTACCAGTGGTAAAGGTGTTCCTAAACTCAAGGCTCCCTTGCCTGGCAAGGCTGCTTCCACTAGTGGCACAACTTCTCAGGTAAGGGCTCTTATTCTTCTTTCATGCTGTCTACTTAAACTATCGCTTTCATTAGGCTAAAGGCGCCATTAAGAATGAAAAGAAGAAGGCGTCATTGCCTAAAGCGAAGTTCACCACTCCTAAGGAACCTGAGGTCGGCCTTTCAATTACCGTACCGGTTGGTCCTCCAAAGAAGGCTCCTAAGACCCAGCCTGGTTCGATAAAGGATGAACCCGTGCCCAGTACATCTTCTTTACTTGCATTCTAGCACCTTCTTACTGACTACTTAACTAGCGGCTAGTAGTTCTCATGGATCTCGAGCGTCGCAGCATCCCAAGGGTAAAGGGGAGGAGAAGCCTGTGGCTTCCTCGTCCAAGGCGGCTGCCCCAGCTACAGTGACAATAAAGCACAAGAAACACCCAGCCTTCAGCAGTAAGTGATTCTGCCTATTCTTTTCCTTTCTTTGTGCTAAACTAGAGGGTACTCAGCCCACCAATATGGCAGGGAAATTCCTGTCCCTGTAAAGGACGAAGAAATTGAGACCATTGTTCAGGCATCGACCATGGTGAGTTGCTTCATTCCCCTAGGTCTTCCTTCTTTTCTCATACTTGTGTGTCCAGCCTCAATATGGATGCACTCAGTGCTCGTCCAGCATCCAGAACCAGCCCTGCGTATTCCTGGGGTGGGGCAAGCACTGTAACAACTGCGAAGCTGCTACCAAGAGCCTTTGCTCTTACCGTGCCGAGCCCATCCAGTGCTATCATGCTCGCAAGGAGCTGGCCAAGTTTGTTGAGGTGATGCCCGATAGTATGTGCTTTATCTTTTGTTTTCATTCCTTACTTAAAATTTCTTTTGAAGATGTTTGTACTTCCATTGCTCAAACCAGCACCGCTCTTCAAGTATTCAAGACTTGCACCAATGCTGCCGCTCAGGCAGCTCAGCAGTATCAAGCTTCTTTGGAGGAGACCCTCGCCATCTGCCAAGACACTGCCACCAACAAAGGGAGGAATGCTCTTCGAGGAATCATCTTTGAGAGTCTGGACTTCAAAGAACAACTTTGTGTGGCTCTCATCAAGGTTGACAGGTCTTCATCCATTTCTCTGGGTAGTACATTTTCTACTTGTTCCATTTCTTTTTTCCTTACTGATGCTGTTTGCTTCAGCTGGCGCAACTCATTCTTTCCAGGCCACCATGGCTCAAGCTTTCAGCTGCTCTCCCCTTAGGAGCAAATTGCCTTCCTGTCCCCTCATTGAGGATTCCAGTACCATTACTACTCTGGCTCCACCTCGAGCGACTAGCACAGTTCCTAAGGACGACTTGGGAGATGAAGTCAATGCTCTCATGGATCAGATTATGAGCTCCCTGGTTCATCCACCTATCGAGTCACTGAAGGATGCTTGAGCTGCTGGCATGAACTTTCCTTGAACATTTTACAAAATTTTTACATTTTCTTTCATATACGTGCACCCTTAGGGCATAGATTACATCATGTAGTGCAACAAGTGTGGATAGAGCACTAAAATTTTCAATGATTTTCGCATGTTCTTTTTCTTGTGTGATGAGAGATCTTTTTGTCAAGAATCTGCCTAGGTCTTCATTCATGGGGTACTGGTATGATTTTCACTTATCTGCACAATGTGGGGTAGGGAGCACTCAGAGCACCACTTAGATGCCAGTCATCCACATTTGGCTAGAAATTGATGATGCGATCATTCTTTCTTCCAGATTGTGTACTAGTTCCTCTAATGCTAGTGAGGTCTTCCAAGTTAGCCATGCAGGTTTCTACCCTTTTGAGGTACACTAGTGACTTGTTAAGTGCGACTAGTGAACTTTTCTCAAGACGTAAGTCCACTAGTGACTTAGGATTTTCACTAATGTCCAATCACCAGCACTATTGGCGACCAATTTGATCTTAGACTCGATTCTTCCATCACCAGTTATTTCAATTCGACTTGGGTATTCTTTTGCACAGTTGGACATTTTGTGAGCGGCGTTGCTTGTGGTCTGGCCTTTAGTAATTTCTTATTGAAATTCTCAGAAATTTTTGCAAACTTTTTGCGAGATTTTGACTAAGTCCCAAAGCACGGTCCTCCCCCACACTATAAATTCAACATCCCCATTGACTAGTCATTCCATCATCTCACTAGTAGACTTCTTTTCATGACTAGTCTCATCACTTCAAAACTTTTCATACCATTCTTCAAAACAAATTCGTCACTAGTCATGTCCAATCCTACCGACGTCGCTGTCCTTGTTGCTCAAGCCAATGAGGCTATACAAGCTGCTGATACTTTGTGGGAACACAAGGTTGAGCTGGAGACGCTTGTCAAGCAGTGCAAAGCTGTTTGCACTATCGGGGTATGTGAACTAATGATTCAATTTTCGATCTTTGACTGACTAGTGATTCAGGCAGAGCTTGTGGAGAAGCATCATACCATGGTCATTGGCAATGCCAAGAATGAGGACATGGTTTTTTGCATCAAGCAGGTCTTCAAACGGATTCAGTCCGACCACTCCACCGTTCCAACATTCAAGGACTACCACACAGTTTGTACTTTCACCGGGACCATCCATAGTGAGCGTGACAAGCGAGCAGCAGCTGTTGCGGCTGCTATTGCCATCGCTACTACTCCTGCTGAGTTGACTCCCACCAAAACTTCGGTCACTAGTGGCAAGCCTAAGGCTTCCAAAGTGGTGAGTACTTCACTAGTCATTGTTTCTTTCTATTTCTGACCGACTATTACACTTCCTAGCCTGCCAAACGAAGTCGCCACCTTGCTAAGTCGAGAGCCATCATCAAGGACTCATCTGATGAAGAAGCTAGCATCGTCGCAGCCACTGAGGAGGACACTATCATGGGTAACCCTGATGCTTCCAGTGGACCACCGGAAACTGACTTGGTATTGATTCCTTCAGCTACCATTCGTCGCAAGGCTGATACCATCATATCACACTTTGAACAGATGAATATCAACAAGGACATTGATGTCATTGTCAATTGTGATCCGACTGCTGGTAACATCATCGAAGGCCACAAGGTCCCACTTCCCAAGTTCCTCAAGAACAAGAAGGCTGCTCAGGTTCGTTTACTAGTCAGTTTTCTTCCAGAGGGAAAAGGAGAAGGCAGAGCGACATGCAGAGGCAATCCAGGTGATTACCTAGTCGCTAGTATTCGAGCTTCACTCATCTTTACACATTTACCAGGCCGCCGAGGCGACTATTGCCAAAGGGAAGGCCATCGAGGCTGCTAACCAAGCTAGGAAGCGGCCTCGTGCCTCTGCTAATCTTACTTTCAAGGATTCCCCTTACACTATTGCTGGTATGTGCTTACTAGTGAGTTATGCGACGCTCTACTGACTTTCTTTCTTTCACTAGCGGCTGACTTAGCTATCAACAATGAAGCTAGTCAGAGTACTATCAACACTGCAGCTTCACTAGTCATTGCTGGAGATCATATCAACCCTTCCGAAAGCATCTTGCGCTCTAGGGAGGCTGATCTTCACAACGATGTGATTGCTACCACACATAAAATTGAGTACTTGTTGAAGTACAGGGAGTTTGTGGTTGCTCACCATGGCCAAGTCATCAAGCAGCTTGAGAGCTGCCTTCCTGTGGCTATGGAGGCCGATTCCTCTGCTCCAGTTGCTTCTGGCTCCAAGCTTAACTAGTACTAGTCATTATGGAACCTTACTAGTCACTGCATATATCAGTTTTCTATTACTAGTCTGTCATTTTTCGTGCTTTCCAACTGCCTAGATATAGTATCTAGCTTACACCATCGTTACTTAGCAATATACCATGTTTTTAACCGTCTCCAATCGCAGTTTTCGAGCTTCTGAGTCAACTAGTGATGGGGACTTCATCATCTTCATCACTATTGCTATCATTATTATTAAGCTGAGGGTATCCCTCCGCTTCTGAAGCTGAATCTTCACTGTCTGACCCACTAGTGTTGCTCTGCTGCAGTCTAACTCGGTCTACACCATACAGTTTCTTGCCTAAGGTCCGATAGTGGTATTCTGTTGGGACAGACTCGTCACTATCCACCAACTCTTTAAGAGTTTGGGGACTTACATTGATTAAATCATGAATTCCCTTGGGTAACTCGATACTATGCCTCGCATGGTATGGGATTACTCTAAACTGAGCAACTGTGCCACCCACTATTGAACCATCCAACTCTGCTAAGACATAGGAACCACCTTTAGTCCTTCTTATGACGACTAGTGGTCCCAAGTACCTTGGCTCCATCTTGCTATCAAGACTATCCTCGACTTGTGTGTTTCGCATAAGCACTAGTTGACCTGGTTTGAAGTCATAGTACACTATAGTGGCCTTATGCTCGCATTGGTAGTGTAGTACTGTATCGAGTTTATTCTTGCTGATTTTCTGTTACATTTCCATTACATGCTGAGTGTGCTTGGCTAGTGCTTTCGCACGTAGGCCTATAAGGTCTGTGGTACTCAAGATTCCACTTGGAGGCTTGACTAGCCAAGTCGCTTCTACTACATCAAGCGGTACTATTGGATGCACTCCTAGTGCCATGAAATATGGTGAACAACCGGTGCCATGCTTAATAGTGATATGGTCAGCCCATAATACATGCGGTAGGAAGTAAAACCACTTCCTTGAGTTGCCACTAGTCGCCTTGAATAGTGCCTGACCAAGGTCCCAATGACCCCTTTCAATTTTTCCATTTGCTTGTGAGTTGTAAGGAGTGATTCTTATGCCAGTAATGCCATACTTATCAGCTAGCCACTGTATAACAGTGACCCAAGGTCCTCCATTATCAGTTACTATTTTGTAGGGATAACCCCACCTGCATATCACATCCTCAAAGAACCAAATTGCAATTGCTTTAGCGTTTTCATTCTGTAATGCCCTGGCTTCCAGCCAAGACGATAGCAAGTCGCGTGCGTGAACTATATACTTGCACTTATTAGATGCTGGGGACATGATCATCATGTCGCAATGTACTTTCTGGAATAGCGACAGCGTCTGAGTGACAGAGGGTGGAATACGGAGCATGGTCTTCTGTCGAACTTGGCATAAATGACAAGACTTGACATACCAACTCACATCTGTTTCCAACTCTGGCCACCAGAACCATTGATCCAACAGTGACTTAGTCGCGTAAAAGCCTCTATGTCCTAACGAGTCGTGTGCCGATCTCATCATATACATTCGATGCTCTTTATCAACCACTAGTCGATGGTCTCCTTCGGTACTGTGTCTATACAATTGTCCTTCCTTATCCAAGAAGAAGTTATGACAGTACTGCTTGAAAGTCAAGTATTGCTTGTCGTTGAGTCCTCCTGGACAGTATCTAACATTTCTTAACCAAGTTCTGACATGTGGTAGTTGTTCATCCTGCGCTAGTCCACTACTAGTCTGTTGTTTCTCTGGATAGTCTTCCCTTTTATTGGGATTGAACTTATATTTGAGATCTGGAATGAGTGGGGTCACTTTCAAGAACTGGCATATCGTTTCATCGGTATTTTCTTGTGCTAAGTATAGATCTCTTAATTCTTGTTCACGAGAGCGTACATCTTCCAATTCTACAGTGAAATTGTCGATACTAGTGGCTAGTGTATACATGTAACCACCTCGACTATCAATTTCGTTCTTAAACTTGTCAAGCTCTTTTGGTAGCATACTAGTCCCTTCTGCGACTTCAAATTTCAAGGGTCCATGGTCCTCAAGCTCGTAATCCTTCAAGTCAGGATATACTTCATCTCCAGGTTGCAGATCTCACCTCAATAGTCCATCTGCAGGGAAAGTACTACCTTTCACATGACGAAGTGTGAAATGAAACATTAGAATGTCTTCTATGCATCAATTGATAGTGGCATTTGGTCCCATTCCAGGGTTGCTTAGCATTCCCTTAATGTACTGTGCGTCGGTTTCAACTACTAAGTTGCAAATTCCAATGAGCCAATATTGACAAGCTTTCAATGCTTGCAGCAGTCCATACAATTCACACTTAGGTTGTGAAAACCGCACTTCTCTTTTGTTCATAGTGATCAAGCCAAAGCGCACATAATAGCGCTTGGTAGGATCCTTCTCATTGACTTGATAGATGTAGAATCCAACAGCTTTATACAAAGTGTCGATGCACAAACCCACTTCCGCTTTACTAGTGAGGTCAATTGGTCGAATCGCCGGACTAGTCACAACCGCTTCTTTGAGATTGTCCATGGCTAGCTGCTGTTCAACGTCCCACTCAAAGGGTACATGGAGTCGCGTCAACTTGACTAGTGGCTCTGCTATCTTTGAGTAGTCCTTTATGAACTTTCTACAGACTCCACAAGTGCCTAAGAAGGCTCGTACATCCGTGAGGTGCTGACAAGGACCCCAACGACTGATGACTCCAGCTCTATCAGGTTCAATCTTTCTTCCTTCATACATGCATAAATGACCAACCACCATCATTTCCTCAACACACAAGAACGTCTTAGGTCCAGAGAAAGTTCCTCCACAATATTTCATCCGTTGAACCACTCGATTCATGTTCTGCATATGTTCCCATACAAAATGATGGATCCCAGGGTTTTCTGGAATAGTCTCAAAGCCCCCATCCTCAGTTTCTAAGTGAGTTTTGGGTCCTCGTACGGGTACATCATCGATATAGGGTTGAGTGACATGTGGGATTTCTTCTCTCAAGATATGCATTACATCTTCATGGAATATTGGTACTGAATTCATCCAACCCATTGGTAATTTCACTAGTCGCATCAAACCGAATGGAGTCTGGAAGGTAGTATAGTCTCTGGATCCAATCGCAATGTCTCGCTCATCGTATCCAACATACAAGTCCAAACATCCTCCACATGCTCTTCCTGCAAAATGCTCGGATAGTTCATCTGTGGCCGGTGGAATCCCAGAATGCGTGATAGTCACAGCATTCAGAGGTTCCAAACTATGCACTAGTCGAAGACTTTTGCCATCTTTCTTAATTACACAGAACCATCTTGAACAATATGAAGAATTAGACGGCTCATAGACACCAGCGTCGATCTTGGATTTAATAATCCTACAGACTTCTTCATAGATTCCAGGTGGGATGGGGATATTCTTCAAGACCCATGGAGTGTGCAGTACTACAGGAATATCTATTGGTGGAAAGAAGTCCTCTCAGAAATGCCCATGTTCAGTATCGTCCCAAGCAAAGGCTTGTTCTTGGATAGTCATGAAGTGATGCATTAGCTTGTGCTCTTCTGGCCATAGAAATCCTTCTGGATGGTTTTCGTCAATTTTAGCTTTTCTTTCTGGGGTATAGCATGTAGTAGGTTCGTATTCTGATGGACTAGTACTCAATAGTGGAATGTCTTCGAGGGGATTTCCCTTAATATCTCTCACTATTCGAAACTTGTCTGGCAGATCGCCTAATAGTGGCTTTACTTTCAATGCTACAGGTTTATATTTCTTACTAGCAAGCACTGCGACTGGTTTAAAGTTGGGGCTCTTCATGCACGCACCAAGGTCTTTTTCTTCTTTGACTTGCTAGTCTTCAATTTTGCACGCAAGTTATCAACTAGTACATTGTAGATTGGGATTTCATTATCATCTAGTAATGGAGAGCCATCACTAGTGTGTTCACACACATGATATTGCATTTTATAGCCTTTGGGAACTACTTTTCCTTGGAAGTAGGAGTTCAATAGTCCCTTGGCTTGTTTATCTCATAAAATGTTTTCTTCACTAGTCATTGAAGCCATAAGAAAGCTGTCGCGTAGTTCTTTCTCAGAGAAGCTAGTGCCTTCTTTTGGTTGCATATATGCTTCGATTTCAAAGTTACCATCATTAGTCTGCATGATTTGCAGGGCTAACTCTCCTTGATCGTTCATCAATTCATCGAGTTCAAATGAAAACCCTCTTCAGTAGCCTTAGGAGCAGCTTTCGCAACTCGAGGAGGTGCACCCCTCAAGAAGGTTGGAATAGTGCACCTTCAACTAGTGTTTGGATCCATGATGGTAATGATTTGACCACCGTCTGCTTGATTCCTAATGACAAATTCGGTAAGGACATCAAATGGTCTGCCTAGTAATACTTTATATGCAGGACTAGTGATAATATGCACTTGCAAGTACACAGTAATATCGTTAAATAGGAAAGGGACATTCCTTGCTAATCCTAAGGTTTTCTCAAGTTGACCGTTCGTGCTCTGCATATAAATAGTAATGTCAGGATCTCAAGCTACTCCTAGCTTAGTTGCTACTGCACTAGCCATCGATACTATTTGCAAGCCTCCGTCAACTACACTTTCTTCTTCTCCTGCGCCATTGATAACTGGATACACAGCTCGCAGACTAGCCGAGTCTTTGGTGACTATTACCTGCTTAGGCTTTTCTCCTGGCACTAGTGAGTCAAGATACTGAAGGTATAGGTCAGACATAATCAAAGATCCAGTGGGTATCAAACCAATGTTGAATTGCACTGCCATAAACGTCCCAGATGGCAAGTCACGGATGTCGATTGCGTCTGATTCTAAGGATAAATCCTCACTAGTCGTGTCTTCTTCATCACTAGTCTCACTAAATGGCAAGGGGTCAGGCTCAGGTTGAGTCTCCCCTGCACTATACATCTGTTCTGTCACTGGCTGCATCGAAATTCACTTCTTGGCCATCAACTTGGCTATTTCTTTTCTTAATGGTTCGGACAATTCCATTAATTCTTCGGTGTTCAAGACTATAGGTGTTTTCAATACTTTAGATGCAACGTCCTGCACTCTACCCTCCTTATGGATGGGTGCCATATGCTTATAGGCTGGTGCTTTGGATTCATCAAATCTGACTTTGGTTTTCTTTGGATTTACACTATCTGAGGGAAGGGGCATGAAACTTACACTCAGAACTTTCCTAAAAGGTAGTTCTTGATGTGGGGCCTCATCCTCATCATCAGTAGTGTCTTCTACAGTCACTGGTTTCTTACTAGTGGGTTGAGTGGTGGGAATCTTCACTACAACTTTCTTACTAGTAGGTACTCACAGTAATGGTTCTTCTTTTTCAGATTCATCAGTCAATGGTTTAGACACTTTCTTCACATATTTCTTCAGTTCAGTTCCCTTGGGTCGGTTTTTAAAATGGTCCTCTGGCTGTTTATGAGGAATAGTCATAGGGATTGACGTATTCTTCCCCGTAGCCTTCCTCAGACCCTTTCGAAACCCTGCTGGGATGCATCACCACTGCTAGTGCATGTGGCAGCATACTGTCCTTCGAAATTTTGGCTACTAGTTGCATTCTGACTACCAGCCTGGCTGAATAGTGACCTCATCTGGTTCAAAAACACATTGGGATTGAATGGTTGATTCATTGGCTGACTACTAGTAGATGCTACAGGTGCTTGCAACAACTGAGGCTGAAGTGCAGGTTGAACAGGTGTTGGCACACAAGCACTAGTCTGCCAATATTGCAGATCTTGATGAAGTTTATGAATGACTTTGTCTCTAGCATCTCATGGCTTATTTGTGTACAAGGAAGCATTCTCAGGCAGGCTGATGTTGAATACTCCAGCCAGTCTGCTAACATCTTCCCAGAACATCTGCTCCTGTCTCTTGCTCAATGTTGCTAGCATACGATCCATTGGACAGAGGTGCGCTGGCTCGCACGGAATTGGCGTACCATTGGCCATCATGAACCTGTGATCCACGAGCTTCAACAATCCTTCTGCTACGTGCTTCTGTACATTTGGGCAATCTCTTATGAAATGGCCCGGTTTCCAGTCATACCAGCAGTTATCGGATGGTCCTGCTCCTGAATGCTCATTCTGTGGTCGTGGTGGCCTCGATGAGGAGTTGTTATTTCCACCTTGTTGAAAGGCTCTCAAGAGCAGATCTTGACACTCCTTCACCTGCTTCTCACTCACATCAATGTGATCAAGTAAAGTAGCGACTTGCTGCTTTACTTCTTCAAATTCTGCCTTGATTCCAGAACCACTAGTGGCTCTGGTCAATGATATACTTCCACTAGTTGCTGACAGAAGGTAACTAGTAGAGCTGTTGAGAGCAATATCATCAGCTTCTGCAACAACCTCTTCAAGGGTGTGCATGTCTTCCCGTCTCTTGACAGGTTTTGCAACGACTGGGGCAGCAGCAGCTGCAGGAGCAGTGGCAGGTGCACTAGTCACACTTTTAATCCCACGCTTGATACTTAATCGTGCTGCGACGTTTTCTCGAAATGCAGGGGACAACAACTTGGTGAATTTTTCCACTAGCTCATGATTAGTGACTAGCGCTGGAGGCTTCTGAAGTTTCTTTGCTTCAGTCAAGAATCTATGCTTGAATTTTAAGTACGACTCATGCTCGTCAGCCCCAAGGTTTGAGATCTGATGCACAATGCACGTGAGCCTCTCCCAAGTGTCCGTCTCTGTGTCTGCTGCCTCTGGGTAATTCTTCAAGATAGCTTCTTTGAATTCAGCAAAGGTACCATTATCATATTCATCCAGTGCTTGCCATTCTTCTTTGGTACAAGCATCTGTGTACCTTACTAGCGTCTTCTTCTTCTCATCATTGTCTGTGATGCTATAGTCAGAGAATAAATCCTCCATCTGTCCAAGGAAACAATGCAAGTTCTCAGGCTCATCGCTATCGAACTTGGGCGCATCCCTAGACGTTGGTCTAGGCATTTTTGGGTGCTAGCTGACATGATCAGTCTGCTAACAGTTTGAATGGACTGGGAGTTCATTTGTCCAGGTACTAGTGGGTTCGTTGGTCCACTAGTGGAGGAAGTTCTGGGCCTTGGTTGCAGTGCAGGGGGTCTAGTCCTTTGGACATTAAGATTCGCATTGATTTGCTGCACTGTCCTAGCTTGTGGGCTATTGGGTGGTGCAGTTGCACTTCGTTTCTTCTTCAATAAGTCATAATTAGACGGGACTCCAACACCAGCAGCTCGGGAATTGGCTGTTGATCTTCCTCTGGGTCTCTCGGTGGCACTAGTAGGTGCTAGCCTTGAGGATGATGCTTGTGTGGGCTCTGTGGCTCTAGCTTTGCCCTTCACTTTCGCTGAGGCTTGGTTAGACAGATTGCATACAAGCGACTAGTTTGAATAGTAGTTTATTCAACAAGACTAGTGTCAAATAAAAAGTCTTTAATTCAACAAGATTATCAAATCTGAAACTCCCTCATGGTGGGCTCCAGATGATGTGCTCAGTAACGGCGAGTGGCAAAAGACTAGTGGGTGGAAATGATCACCAACTGATACTAAACCTCTCACAACTCTACACTATCACCAATTGATTGAATTCGGGTGTTTCGAGTACAATAGAAGCACTCTGCAGACTCAATAATCAATGGAAGTTGTTCAAAAGACATTTTATTCATTACTAGTGAGCTTTACAAATATATTACTCGTACTAGTGGGGTGGGTAAGACACAATTGAATGAACGTGACTTGGTTTTGAGCTACTGCGCTCGCTGGGACTATGACTGCTTTGAACTACTGGCTCTCTTGGCCCTGTACTACTTCCTACAAGTGATCTGCACTTGACTAGTTCGCACTCTTGGCCTAGAAACTGCTTCTTACAAGTGAAAACACTCGACTAGTTCGCACTCTTGGCTTACTAGTGGCACTCTTGGCCTAAGAATAATACTTTAACTTTGAGAAACTGCAAGATTTACTTCGGAGCACTCTTGGACCTTTGCAGGACACAATAGTAGACTCAAAGGGACTTCAATTCACTCAATTCTACGGGTAACTCAGTGACTAGTAGCCACTTCGTTGAGGTTAAGCACAAAAGCCTTTAATTGGGGGCACTAGACTCTTGCTAGTCACTCGCAATTGCAGGGATGGCTTGCCTGCTCGTGCGAGTGGCTACTTATATACTGTAAAGAAAGGGTACAAAGCATCACAAACAGCTATACTAGTGGGGTATGTTCAGTATGGATTTCTTGGCTAGTCATGAAATATTGAGGCAAAGCATGCAATAGTCGGTCTAGAAACTGCTGCTGGTCGACTAGTGAGCCATGGAGCTACACTAGCGGTTTTAGGTCGCATTCTTGACCCAGCAACGTGCCACTAGTGCCGAGGATAAACTACCAGCCACACTTCCACATCCGTAACGCAGTTGGCCATGATCGAAAGCGCAGTCTGGCTAGCCTCATGTCTGATCATAACAGATCTGATCACACTAGTCGTATCTAGATGTGAGGTTAATCCATTGCTAATTCATTTCTAAGTCCTGCTTCGAGATTGCTGTGCAACTAGTTAACCTGACTTGGACGTTTATGTCCTGATTGGCCTACTAGTGACTGAACTTCACAAGATCTGTGTATTCTGCTTCTTGTTTGGTGCACTAGTTGGGTTGCTCATCCACTAGTGGCCTTATATTAATTGGTCTGGCTAGTATTCAAGTCACTAGTGTGGCTGGCTGGTAGATTTGAACCACTAGTGGTATCACATCTAAGTCCTGGCTTCACTAGTTGCATACTGATGTAACTATCAGCTTGAAGCCTCAGCTATAGTCCTTTTTATTATCACTAGTACAGGATAGATATGCAATTGTATTGTTACAAATTCACAAAATCTAGATGTGAATGGGTAGACGGCATATCAGTGTGATCACTGATCACACTTCATTCTTGGTTCTCTGTTCTGCTCCGAAGGTGACAGTGTCATAGTCTAGACATGGTAACCAAGAGACGCATTGGAATTCTAGTCCACTCGCTAATCCCTTTGGCCAGTACCTGTTTCTAGACCATGCCTGATGGTTCTCTGGATTATCTCTCGTGTGGTCTTGCTTCTCCGGATCTCCAGGGGCTATGCATCATCGATTATCGACATGTAGTTATCTCAATTAGTCTTAGTCTGAGTACAAGCACATCCCACCAAGCCTGAATCCCTAGTGCCAACGGATGTCATTGCAAGCAAGCTTGCTAAGTCAGCCTTATTGCTATGCATGCCTGTGAGGTACAGTGCAGTGACGAAGTCCTATGTTTTAATTCCATGGCTTCTTTTTCTGACAGAAGGGTATTCTGACTCAGTGACCTTGCTCCTTCTTATGCTGCTTGCACTGTCAGTGAGCTCACTAAGTTTTAAGTGTAATTTATTGATTTTCACAAAATTACATGCTTAGACATGCTGCAGGCATGACAATGGGCACCTGTGAAACTGATAGCAGCCTAGCATGAGTAACATTCTAAACCTACATCCAATCCCAGTAACACCTACACACACACCAATCTCTATAAGTGCAGAGAGGTGCAAAGAATTTAATTCTACTTGCACACAAACAGTATCTCAAAGTATCTCAGCAAGCTCACTAAATAATGCAACACAACAATGTATAATTGTCAAGCCAGTCTCAAATCCTCTGTTGCCTTGAAGCTTTTACAAGAGAGCACAGTGAACCATGCAACCCTCTACAGTCAAGGACCGGTCACTAAGACAGTACCAGTCAATGAGACACCTGGCCTGGATGCTTCCCTCACAGTCAAATTGGTCTTGGACTTTATGTATAAATCATACTATGACATGTCCATGTAATAATAACAAATTTCCAAAGCAGTTAGAAATGAACCATAACTGTAATTTTTTTAGAGGTGGATTATTATGTCACATCATGGATTACCATATTAAGACACATTCAGCAGCATACTTTTCTTTTCTTCTTTACATGTCACTTATTGGATTCTACTCACATTGGATGCACTCAGCTTCTATTACCTTCACAAGAACACACTACTACACTGGGAAAATGGTTGGGCACTCCAAGTCAGACACCAAAAAGACACAAATACACTGGGAAAACTATGATGCGTATATGGACAAAGCTGAAAAAGCATACTGGGAAGAGATGGCACAGCCACTTGGGGAGAAGAGGAAAGGACTGAGGATGTTATGCAAGGAGTTGGAAAAGGAGTGCTTGATGGAAACTCACCAAGAGATTTCCCAGAACAAAACCACATTATCCTGCCATGTTTGAGGGATTACCATGAGCCTATTACAATCCAACAAGGACAAGGGATGGCTTACCACAGAAGAACAGCATACTGTGCTTGCATACATGAAAACAATGGTCTATTGGGGATTCCCACCCAGTCTTCGACACATTACAGAGCATGTGAACAAAATTTGTTGGGCACACTATGGGCCTGACAGTGGATTTCCAGCCAAAGGAGTTGGTCAAAACTGGGCAAAGTGTTTTGTTGAGAAGCACTCAGACAAAATAAAAGCATTTTGATCTCACCCTCTAGACCACTCACGTGCACATGCTGTGAACTCTTATACAAAGGAGGAGTTTTTTAAGCTTTTAGAAGCTGTGATTGAAGGAGATGGAGGAGATGATATCATACCTCCCGAGTTAATCTATGGGACAGACAAGACAGGGATCCAGCAGGGGATTGGTGTGAAAGAAAGGGTTTATGGTCCTTAAGGTGCAAAGATTCAGCACCAACAGCAAAGCAGAGACAGAGAGAACATCACCGTAATCACAATGATCTGTGCAGATAGTACCTGGGTAGCTCCTGCCATTATATTCAAGGGCAAGGGTTATCAGATGTCATGGAAGCAGAATAACCCCTTGAAAATGTCATGAGTAAAAGAATGCAATATTGATATCATACTTACACAAGGATAGAATTAGATACTAGAAGAAGGGATATACTGATCGCAAAATAGGTGTGGAGTGGATCAAGGACTTCAATAGGCATACAGAAAGCAAGGCAGCCGGCTGCTGACATTTGCTTCTGGTGGACGGTCATAACTCTGCACTCACTCTGGAGAATATCAAAGCTGCATTCAAGAAGACAGGAGTCATACCTCTTAATCCCGATGCTATCAGTGAGGAGATGATGGCACCTAGTCTGAAGATGTCAACAGAGAACACAATGCCCACACTACAGTCTAGTCCTGTGTGTCACATGTCAAAGCTGATGACTACCTGCATCAAGAATCAGCATGCAAACCATGATGATAGGACAGACATACCAGAATCTCCAGTAGCTGGACCATCAGGTCAATGTTTTGTCTTCTCCCTGAGTCAATCTGGCTGTATGCATAGTGCCCCAACTCCACAAAACATCCTTGATAGCCTCGCAACGTCTTTAGGATCTTTTCTTGTATTGTCTTTATCACTCAAATCATCCTTGAGTCCACCAAAATATGCTACATCTGTCATATCCCCAATGAAACAGAAATATAATAATATCCTCAGTCAGCAACCATGGACAGAGCTTGAGGCCAGCTTACAGAGGGCTTTGAGAGAGTCAGATGAACACAATACACTCTGGAAAGGGGCTATGATAGGAATGCAAGCAACAGCAGTTCTGCAGAATATCTATGTTAGCCAGTCATAGCTGCAACTTCAATTAGCAGAGGAGAAAGGGACCAAGAAGTGAGGAAGTATCATGGGAGATGGTATGCCTAAGATGATGACTGGAGATGACTTCTTCAATGTAGTCACTGCTCATAAAAAAGCAGCAGAAGAAGCAAAAAAGGGAAAGACATATCATGCACTGCTGCAGAACAAGAAGGCAATGGCTATGGTATGGTGGACATGAGAGGACAAGCGACATGTGGAGAGGAACAATAAGAAGTGTGAGTGCTTCCACCAGGCTGTGCTAGCATGGCAGAATGCCAAAACAAATGAGCACTCAACTTATAAGACTAAGCCAAAACTGGCTGATTTTGGGGAGATTGAAAAGCCTTTTCCCAAATACACACAGGCTGAACTTGAGGCACTTTTTACTGATGACAAGGACAGTGAGGAAGAGGAGGAGGAGGAAGAAATCAGTGTTGATGATGAGGAATCTGATTAGATCTGGATTACAAATGATTGCCATATATAGATTTGCCAGTAGATTGCCAGCATGATGTGATGTGTCTCATTGAGTGGTAACCATGTGATAAGGCAATTTCTCACTGATGTTCTCTAGCATGGGGCATTTGGCCCATATCCCAACCAGATTTTATACTATTATGTTCTTGTTATAGCATACTTTCTACTCCTAACAGCTGACCAGGTCAGAAGTCATTTTTCACTCTTCTGAGGACCTTCTAAATTTGAGTGTCTTATTGACTGGTCCTTGACTGTAGGTAAGATGATATTTCAATAGAATACTACATACAGACACACAAACCCACAAACCAACCAAGTTCATTCAGTGAGCTCACTAAGTACAAATCACTGCTAAGTTCAACTATGCACAACTATGCTTCCTTTCTTAGCTCACTAAGCCTGAGTCCTAAACTCATTACAATAGAGGCCCTCAGGACTCTCAAATACAATACACAACATACTCTTACAGAACATCCCCACAAGTCCTCACACACAGTGTGCTCACTCTAACAACAGTGCTGCAAGATCCAACTGTGCACACCTGCTACACTTTGTGTAACTGCTAGAACAGCTCAAGCTGGCTGTTTCTCTCATACCACAGCTCAAGACCTATACAGAGGCCAACACAACACAATTCTCTCCTTACTACTGAACCAGAAAAGGAACAAAGCTTTCTCTCAGATGTAACCAAATATACTCTTAAGACTGGCACAGCTTCACTGTCCCCAAATCTCATTCTTATCTCAAGTAAAACCAAAGTTTGTATTCAAAATATATCTCTTATTCAATTTCTTTAGTGAGCTCACTAACTCTTGGTATAGCTGAAACTTAAAGTTGCTAACTCTTACATGGCACAAGAAGTTCAGATTCCAACTGAAAACTTTATTACTGTATATAGGGGATAGGTAGCTTGCCTAAATACATGAATATCTACCACTGCATGGAGAATCCAATATTTTAGCTTAAAATATTGGATTCTATAACTATTTATTTTTACCAACATATAAGCTAGAATATTAAACTATTATTTTAAATATTATTTCAATATTCTGATGCAATATATTAAAAAAATAAATAGTTATAGAATTCAATATCTTAGGCTGAAATATTAAATTCTCCATGCAGTGTACTCTACTTATACTGCAAGAGAATGATTGTTACAAATGGACTATTAGTAAGTTACTTTTGGATTGGCCAATAATCCCTTGTCTGAAGTGCCATAGCACTCTTGGTATAGCACTGTGTCACTTGCCTGACAGCAGATGCAGCCTGCAGGCATGCACTCAATAGCTGCTTAATCCTCAATCAATAATCATACATTATGCTTGGTTCTCAATTCTGTTCCAGAAGTGACAGTATCATAGTCTAGACCTGGTAACCAAGAAAGACTTTGGACTTCTAGCCTGCTCACTAATTCCTTCAGCTGACATCCAGTTTTAGACCATGCCCAGTGGTTCTCTTGATTATCTTTTGCATGATATTGTTTTTCTGAATCTCCAGGGCCTATGCATCATTGATAATAGATGTGTAGTTATCTAAAGTAACTCAGTCTGAGTACAAGCACATCCCACTAAGTATGAGTCCCTAATTCCAATAGATGTATTTGCAAGCAAGCTCACTTATTGGTCTTATTGCCATGCACACCCATAAGGTACAGTGCATCAACAAAGTCCTATGTTTTAATTCCATGACTTCTTTTCTAATAGAAGAGAATCCTAACTCAGTGATCTCGTTTCATCTTATGCCACTTGCACTGTTAGCCAGCTTACTATGTTCTCTCAGTGTCTAAGCATAATTTGTTAATTTTTGCAAATTTACATGCTCAGACATGCTGCAGGCATGATACTGGGGCCCCAGTATCGTTTTCAAAGGATAGTGAATTTTCCACAATGTCATTGATGGTTTAGCTCTACAATAGCTGAACCCCATTTGTAGTATTAGTCAGCAGTATGTACAGATACATAAGTATACTGAATAAAGGACACTTCTTAACTTCATGACAGCTCAGAGCTACCAGCTCTCACACTTGAAGGATCATTAAGACTAGCTGCAAGGCTCTTCAGCACTTCTTATTAAGCAATTCTCACTCTCTCCCATCGCTTGATCTTCAATAATCAGTGCCAGCTCACACCTTTGATTACTCATTGTAATCTCTCTGCTCATGTAAACTTGCTCAACTCATAGAGATGTGCAAGGACCTACACTTCAGATATGACAATGTTTAGTTCTCTTTGAAGATATAGTGTCATCTGGTTAATTAAGAGTAATTTCTTTTTATGACAGAAAGTCATCTGGGTTTCTGAGCACACAGAGACTCACAGATTGATACCTGAAGATTATAATTATGAATAGACAATGGTTTTTTCCCTGAATGTGAAGCTTGCAATGGAAATTGTTGAATGGAAGATGCATTTAGAAGTATGTGTATGTGTCAATATGACAACAATTTCAGTCTTCACTCAAGATGATTGTAGAAGAATTTATTAATACCTGTCAATATAACAACGATCTATGAGGTCATAAGAACATATACAAAATATGTAAAGTAAGCAAAATATACCTCAGTCTTCACTGAAGATGATTATAGAAGGCTGAGGTACAGCAAAGAAAACTGAAGGGCAAAAAGCTAAGCCAAGATCTAAAATTAGAAGTATCCTGAAAGACCGAAGAGGTGCCAACTGAACCTCTCAAACTCCTTAAACTATCTCAATATAGGCAATCTGTCCTGTCTCATCCTCCTGTCCATAAACTCTCTGACCTTGTTCACCACTGTCTACAGGGCTGACTGAGGACTGCCCTTCTTCACTTGATCCTGTTCCACCTTCCAAATCTGAGTTTATAGTACCTTGACTCTGGGTTTCAGAGTGATGTCCAAAGTGAAGTGATGAGGAGATGCTTCCTTCCCAAGACTCATCAGGCCGAGCATGCCCTGCAGCAACTCGCCCTACAATCAATGTAGGAGTGATTCCCTACAGTGATGCAAGAGTTAATGCTGAGGCACAGAAGAGCAGAAAGATGAGACATACTCTTGCAGAAGATGCTAGAATATCAACTAATGCCCCTCCAATACTATTGCAAGCAACAAGAATGATATACACAAGCAGAGTAACAGAGTAGATCAAAGCAGATTCTACAATAATTTCAATGATACCTCTAAATGTTTGAATACCCATCCCTCTGTTACTAACAGTGATTATCCGGTATATGATCAGCAGTGTACAGAGGATTGTTGTTGCCATATTAAAGGATATGTATAGAATCATCCATATAGCAATACTCTCATAGTTAGATGAACCATTTATGGTATTTGCAGTATCATGGATGTCATAGCATGTTTCAAAAAGCTTTATTGCTGGATCTTCTGTAAGCACTAGCTGAAATAAATCCTGAATTGACTTTACCTGTTCCTGTGAGGAGACATAGGATGGGCAAGAGAATGATCAGCCAATGACGTCCCCAGACAATCCAGCATCTCCAGATCTAATAGAATTCATGCTGTTAACTTTCAATGAGTAATTACAAATTGACAAACCATGGATCCATCTGCAGCAAGGGTGCTGATTACACTGGAAATGCTTAACACCCAATTTGCCCTGATATATTCAGGTGTGATGGTGTTTGCTGCTAGAAACACTGTCCAAAAATTCCACCCATTATCTATGAAGGCCCAGTGATAAAATGACCAATCAAATGTGAGACTCAATGTATCAAGAACATAAAGACACAGAATGATGAAAGATATGGCATAACTAGCTAGCCTACGATTTGTATCTTTTGCAGAGACTGTGTCACTATATTAGCAGCTGTTCATATTGAAGGAAGATGTCACAAACAAATAGTCCACATTGTGATAGCAATGATTCCAGTATAGATTCCTGTTCAAGGTCCCAGTTAGTATGACCTATAAACAGTTGCAACTGTGAGTGTTCTACCTCTACAGAATGCAAACAAAAGTAAGGCATTGAGGGCAAGATTAATTTCTTGAAATATGGTATTTATATCTGCATGTGAAAGATTGGGGACTTGTGTTATTGCTACCATCTTGCTAAGCATGAAGGAGGAAAGAAAGAAAGAGTGATCGAATTTTGGAAGAAGTTATAGAATACAGACATGCCTTTATACTATTGTATTGAAACAAAACTACATGTGGAGTGGGTGATGTACATCATAAAAGGGACATGGAACCTCTACTAGTAGTAGAGCCAAAGTAAGTAGAGCAATTGAGATAAAAGCTCAGCTAACATTGAAATCACATCACATATTGAACTGAGGCACTTATCTAGCCTATTATGCCTACTAGAGCAACACCTTGTGCAAATACTGCAACTAAATAAAAACAATGTTGTCATCTCTGACGTTTCTGTATATGAGTGCAACACCTGAAGCCTGTCATCATCTTGATTCTCAATACCTGGAAAACTAATCTCTAGATGATCTCACAATTGAGACCATAATATCTGTTTCTATATAACATGGAACAAAACTAGCCATCCTGTAAATCCAGAATATTTTAAGGACTTTGTTACATGTCACCTCAGTGTATACAGTACTCAACTGGAAATAAATCCAGCATTTGTTCATTTTCAGTTACACCAATTACACAAGACCAAGACTCATTACCAAAATACCCAAAACATCCAACAGCACCATAACCTGAGGTACCCCCACACCTCTTGCATCTCCAGTCCAAAGACACATCCCCTCAGGCTTCCTCCCCCAATTAACAGTCCTAGCTGGTACCACAACCTCCATCATTCCATTCCGCACCACACCCTCTTCCATTGACACATACACTGGCCCCACAATTGCCAGCATATACAACATGACATACTCTTCATAACCCAGTGCCTGGATGGGGTTGGCTCCAGGGAGCATTGTCAGATTTCCTGTAGCTACAAACATGTTCAGAGGAAAGAAAGAAGGGATGGAGGGAGACATACTGATCCCATCAACAGTATTCAAAACAAAACACCTTATGTTTTGGTCAATGCTAAATGTCCCAGCTGTGACACAACATGAAGAGTCACTGTACAGGTTGCAATGGCACTTGTTGATGGCTTTTTGCAGGATGCCAGACTGTGAAGTGGGTTGGACTAAACTTACTTATTCCAATGCAGACTTCAAGTTCTGAGATTCCACGAGAGAGTCCTTATGATGGAGGTTCGTACTAATACTGAATGTCAGTGGTGTTCGAGCTGTATATACGAAGGTGTAGATATTTGTAGCTTATGGTAGCTAAGGAGAGCGAGCAACTGTTGTGAGCGAAAGGTTCTAAGTAGGCTATAGTACTTAGAATTGCTTAGTCTTGATTCAATCTCAAGTAGTGCTTTCCTCTGGCCTGCAACAGGTCCAACAATTGAGGTTATCACACAGTTAGAGGGAGAGAAAAAAGGTATATTCCCTAAGCTATCTCTAGCTACTTATATACTACACTATGAGTCATGTACAGAGTCATCCGAGGTCATTAAGGCTATATTTACCTGATGAGTCATCGAGAAGAGTCAGTTTTACTAAGTATGACTCACTGCTGGATTAGCCATGTGTCGGAGATTTGGTAGTAGCCTTATAAGGTAGCTCAGTTTGTAAGCCCCATGATAAGATTAGAAATGACATGATAACACATGATAAGCGAGATATAATCATTATCTAAGATGATAAGGCCAAGATAAGATTCATGATAAGATTTGAATCTGCCTTGCAAGGCACTTTTGGATCGTTATAAGGGGCTTAATACAACTGAAGAGGGGATGCTGCAGATAGTGATATATATATGTATATGTGAGGTACAGAAACATCCTTGGCTTGGTGGATCGAAAAGACCTGCACTGACAACTAAGGAAGGCCTCAAAATGCATCTATCGGGAGTCTACCCACAGAAGGCCTATTCTCTTTTTGTCTGACTGATATAGATGCTAGAAAAGAAAAGTCTAAGCCCCTATACAATGAGTTTTGAAGAGGACTTACAAATGGGAATCTGAGAAATGCTTCTGGACGTCCAATGACAAGGAAGACTAATTCCGTCGACCAGCTGGTTTGCCTACGTAAGAGAGGGACTGCATTCTCAGGAACATATACGAATCAACCATGTCAACCACAAGATATTCCTTTGGTGCTACCGTGTCTTCAATCAGCAGAGCGCCTCGCAAGACAGAATAGATAGAGATTAGACAAGGGGGGCTGTTTGGTTTGGTTTTCACACGATACAGTTCTAGGTCTTGATCTTTTTGCTCACTGCGTCCTCCGGCAGGTTGATCAAATGGCCGAACAAGTATGAGGGGAAACATCTTCCCACACACATTGCACTCAAATATCATCACTACCTGTGCAAACAGAGGTCTGGCTGCTGTCTGGGCAAGGACAAAATCATAATGGGGGCAATGGTTGAAACTAGGAGAACATCGCAGAATATTGGTAGTGGGCCTCCAGTCAGCAAGACTGGCATAATAGGACTTGAGCATTCCATATTGGACTATCTGAAGTAATACTTCCTGTGAGATGCAGAGATAACCAAGAGAAAAGAGAGACTCGAACCAAATCTTCAGATGAAAATCCTTCAAACGCTGCAGTAGCACCATTGACAAGTGGAAGCTCCTCTGGGCACTTCTCGAAATGCTCTGTCATATGCTTTGACAGACGTGCTCAAAAGCCACAGTAATCACGATTCTCTGTAGCTTGATCTTCCACCTCAGCAATTGAGAGTTTCCCCCCACCTTTTCCACGATGACCATGTACCGAAGCAGCTAGAGCATAATCTAGTTGCACTGTTGCTGCCTCCTCTTCATCAGCAAGTGAGGCATCATGCCCTTCTACTTCTGCTTCTGCTTCTACTGCTGCCGCACAAGCTTGACTGGCTTCAAGTTGCTGATCATGCAGATTGATCTGCTGCCGAATGAATGATGTCGTGCTATACCATTGGTCAACTCTGAGAATCTAAACCAGATGCGACTGCAGTTAGTTTTACAAGTTATAAAATAAGTCAGTCATTTACCTGTTTTGCAATATCCTTGAAGTTTGTGTGTCGCTGATATGACTCTTTAAATGATCCATGCATGCTTTCATTTGGCTTGGTATTATAGTTAAGGGTTACTCCTTTGGCTTCAATGTTGTCGAAAAGATGTTTCAGCGAGTGGTTTTTTGGAAAATCCCAGTTCTTGAGTGGTTTTTTAGACGGCTCTTTGTCAGCTTCCAAAGCAGCTTGTCTGGCTGCTTCGTACTCCTCTTGTACGGCCTCATCATATTTCTGAAGTACAATGAGTCAATGGATTGGAGATTAAAGCGCCAGAAGAAGTACTTTGATTAGAGCGGTAAATATTGACTGCTTGGTTCGTCCTGCTTGAAGAGTGCTAGACGTATGGAGAGAAAGCCCAGCATACATATCCAGTTCCATGTATGCTCGTAAGGCTTGGAGAAGAATATATGCAATGGGATCACTTTTTGGAGTAAGAATATTGTGGGCGATAAAGATTAGTTGCTTTAAGGGTCGATAAGATCAGCCAACAGATGAGATGTTGGAAAATAAGGATACCTTTGAAAGAGCCTTGTACTTTTGTCCATCAGTGAATATTACATTCATAAATCCTTGTTTAAAATGATACAAATCCTTCCAAGAAGGAAAATTTGCTAATTTTGTTTTAGGGATCAGTCAAAGGAAACTCGCAAGATATTTGTTTGATGTACAGATCATCAGCTTGTTGACCAAATCCTAATTTCTCGATTCTCTGAATAACCTCCTTGCGTAAGTGGTCACCAAAAAGACCGTTATGAAATGCATGCAAATGGTCAAAAGAGAGGGCCCGATGAACATCGCAGTGCTCAATGCTCCAAAAGACATTCTGAATGGATTATGGGTAAAATTTTTATGTATTTAGAGCGATAAATGTTTACCTTTACAAAGCATAAACCATACAGCTGGAGAAGATCATTTTGACTGGAGGCAGAGGACAGTTTTGATGCCTCATTATAGAGATCCTGACTCCATGCTGAAGTTTGAAGTCTGTACTCCTCATTCATTTCATGCTGATTGTCCTTGTATACATGACATATATTGCAGGGATAATCACTGCTGCTCCCTCGTATAAGAGACATTATGCATCTGAGAGAGAGGATTTAACTTTTATAAGTGTATACAGGAAAGGAAACGCACTGCTCTTCATAATCTGCTGATAAGATCATGATTGTAGGAAAGACGTGCCAAGGTGTGGCATCTGAGCCAGGAGGTTGCACCCAAGCACCTATTTTTGACTTATCCTTGATGGATGAAAGAATGCACTCAAAAGCTTTATGCCAGACAGCCCTCTTGAAATCAGTGTAGTAAGATTTGTTGTGATGCTTAGACTCATCAGCTACCTGAAGGAATTGATTTTTAGTGAGAAGGCCAATTTGAAAGTGCAAACGTACAATTGGCAACCAACCGATTACCCTCCCACCTCCAACGCCTTGTCTATTACGAATATGAACTGGAAGGTTTCCTAATCTAACAATAACTGGATAGCCTTGAACCGTCCCAAATGAAGAAAGACGAGTTTTATCTGCATAGATGATATAACAGATAGGTTTCCCATCAACGGGAAGGGCTGACTATTTATTTGGTCAATAAACGGTAATATAGATGTTGACATGTAGAGGTACTGACCTGCACTTCCCAAAAGATATTACCTGTCCACAGTTCAGTATAGAATCACTCAGATGTGCCACTCTTGCGTCTAAATAGTTTCTGAGCATCCCATATGAGATGAGGTGCAAGAAGGGGGTCTTGAAGAATATCCAGGGTCCAGGACCAAAGATCTCAGTGAAAAACATCAAAGTGATAATCTTCTCCTCTCAACGGCACAGTAAAAGTTGACTTCTGGAATTAGACAAATATTATTTTAATTTAGATGAAATATTAGAATAACAATACGAACCGGTGTACGATGATGGGCTGATTTGTCCCACAGGGCAATTAATTCCTGGTGGTTTCAGAATTCAGGGAGCTCTCCTTCTTGTTTGGTGATATTCTTCAGAAGAGCATTGGTGTCGCCCTCATTTAAAGCAGCCTCTAGAATGGCTTCTGAAAGTTCAAAGTCAACTAAGGAGCGATATGGATGCCACGGCATGGGATCAAATGGGATGTTTTCTTTGGCAGAGTGCTCGTGAACAGAATATGCTTCAAACGGTTCCTCTCTAGGCTCCCGGCCGCTGGAAGGGTGATACTCAGTATGGATATAATCAAGGGGAAGGTGAGGTTGATCTGAAGGGTTGAAATCTGAGATAGACGGAGAAGGAAGCCGGTTGTCTGAATCTTGCGGAGTAGTCTGGTCTTCTGCTGGAATAGCCAATCAGGTTAAAAGAGACAGAGAATTAGCTAGCATAAACAACATACTTGTCATAGGTATTCCTCTTTCCCAAAAATGTTCGAATTCATTTACTAGAGAACGTATAGGCTCTTCCGATTCCAGGGGAACATCTGAGTGGAAAGGGACATTGATAGGTGGGAGAGGTAAGGATTGGTTAAGCCACATCAAGATACCCTTAGACTCACCTTGCATCCGTTCTCAATACTGTGCCTCATACAAAGTAGTGCGCTTCTTTTTATCATCTATCTGAGTGCAAGCTATCTTGTGAGTTTTGAATCCTTGAAGTTTGAAAGCTTTTCCGCAATAAGAACATATTCTTTTGTTGTTCTGCATATTAGACGAGAGCAGAGTTGGCTAGATTCAAAGGCAAGATGTGAGCGGATTTTTTAGGCAAAGCCAATGTCTTACCTTTAAATAGTCAGAGGGAAAAAGAGACATGTAGCACAAGAGACAAAAAGGGCTGTCATTAGTAGCTGAGACAAACAAATAAGGAAATACTTGTCAGGATTTAATTTGACTCAGGTCGGTAACCTGAGTGAATAGAAGGGTAGTTCTATTCCCGCTCTTAGTTCAGCAACTGAGAGTACCGTCGAAGGATGATATTATCTTTGTGTCTTCTATTGTGGATGGTGTCATAGCCATAAAAGAAATTCGCAACAAATATAGTCTGATTGCAGAAATTTCATTGTATAAACATTAAAAAAGTCTGTTCCAGGAGTCAGTAAAATAGAAGCATCTTAAACTGTGAGCTTACATCTACTAATGTTCCCTATACCATTTTTTCCTCTAAAAAATCAAAACTATTGACAAGATGGCTGGATACAAGGTAAGACCAGTGGCCGGCCAAAGCAATCAAAGAATGTCTGTGCATAATGAGCTGCCAGGGACTTCTTGACAGTCAGCAACGCTTCATCTTCTGAGGGACCTAAAAAACCCATAGCCTTTTGCAGAAGTGGCACAACCCATTGTTGCATTACGTCTTTTAAATTTTTCAGTGCCCCACATCTGTCTTGCCAAACTGAAGAAGCAAGGCGACAACTGCTAGATTCAAACACCGAGGATGGGACAATGGACTCTTCTGGGAATAGCTTGAGTATTGTATTCTGATGTTGGAGTTGAAAGTCGGCATCATCTTGAGTAGAGCTTTGTGCAGATGTCGTAAGGTATGCATCAAGTGCTAGGAGTTCCAGCCGGAAGTTGAGCTCACAAAGCTCCCAAACCAAGCTCTCGCCAGACTTGAGGACGGACAGGTGTGGCATTTGAAGCAGACGAGGAGATACGATAAATGAGACCATCTCGGCAATGCTCCCACTGATGGAAGTAGGAGCTTTGGTGAGTTGCAGATGCGAATACAAGGAGTCCTGGATCAGGGAAAACGTAACCCTTATTGTGGTCCTGGTTGTTCTTCATATTGGGTTTGCTCTGCAGGCAACGGACTTGTTCTTCATGCTGTTGAGAGCATTTTGAATTCTGGTTGATGCCAGCATTAGCAGTGACCCACGCAGGTATCGGCAGTGGGGCATAGGTTCCCAACAGGTCAGCAAACTTGTCTCTGGCACTTTGAAGAGATTCTAGTAAAAACAGTGAGTTTCTAGATCTGTAAAATGGAGAATGTCCCTTACGAATCTTCTTTTGTTGTGAAGGTTGCTTGCTTGAAAGAGGACTAGATACTCGGGCCTTGCCTCTCATATCATGTATTGGACCACTGGAGCCTGAAGGGGGAATCGCACTGGAGGGAGCGGAAGTTGTGGGGGAAAATGTAGTTGTGAAAAGGAAAGGATTGCGATAGGTCTGGAATATCTTCATAAAACGATGCATAGCATCAAATTTCTTAGCTTGAGATGGGTCGCCTTTGAAAATGATTGGAAATGAAGGCGCAGGAATGGTGTCATTGATGCTGATAACAATAGGCTTTTTGGCTTTGAGAATGATCTGATTGGTGAATTCTTCGGTCGGTCGGACAAGATAGACTGGGATACCAGCCTTCATATGCTGCTCAGAAACGTCAAGATTGAAGGTAAATGTGCCCATGAGACGTGTGAAATCCAAAGAATCATCGCACTGAGTTTTGCCATTCATCACCGGTTGATGAATCTCCATATAGTCAAGCCCAGCAACGAGCTCCAACCAATATCATTGCATTGCTGCTACTTGCACGTGAATGGACATCGCATCTGTCATCACAGATTTTGTTCGGTGAACCAAGGCCTCCAGACGCGTGCATCTGATGCTAAGAAACTCTCGAAATGCATCAGAAATTTTCTGTCTTTTCTGCACAAGAGAACAACGTCCAGTGATATAGATCAATGCATGCTTGAACTGCACATGAATGCTTTCATGTAACAGACCAATGTGAGAAACACATCCATGGGAGAACACAATGTCATTTTGGGTGACATCATACCAGATTGTATTGATCCATTGATGGTAAGGATGGTTCACATCGTAAACAGCTGGCCGGCGAGGAATGACAGGAAAGTGGCAAAATCTTTCATCGAAAAATTGAGGAACACGAGTGGGGTCATGATGTCCAAATCGGCTGTCTTCATACAAATGCACCTGGTGTGTAGTTGGAGGATGGGGAATGAACGTATTGTTGGGGGAGGTAATGAAAATATGTTCCTCTTCTATGTAAGTGCCAACACGACCATCGTTTATACTTAAATTCCCTGCAAATGTTTCAAAATGACATTGACAAACGATAACTGTAGCTCACATACTGTTGTACTTTGAAGAAAATTTAGTGAGGTTGCCAAGCCGCAGCTCAAGGGAGAATGACATTATGCTATAAGACAGACAGATGATCTTAGGAGGCCTAAATCACGTTCAAAAGTAGGAATACATACCTTAATGATCTCAAAGTTCCTTGTTCTTTAGTATGGGCAGAGAAGATGCACGTCGCGTGTAAAATTTCTTATGTACCTGCCAATGCACATCTCGTGTATTGGCCACGCAAAATACTCTCGTATTTTGCACTTGAGATACCACCCGGGACCTCGTCGTTTGGTTCAAAATTCTCTAAGAACTGGTCAAGGAGCTGGGGGATTTAGAAGAGAGAACCAGAAAGTATAGAGGACATAAACTTACCTCGATAGCCAGACACACAAATAATGTGTAGTTGAAGCCGGGCCTAGTGAATGAATTAGAGATGAAGATGGCAGGAGCAAAGCAATAAGACTTGAACAAGTTAGATTCCAACATCGGAACAAGCCGATGAATCACGTGCATCTTCAGACTTCTAACTCAGAGACTCACATCCTCACTCACTTATCCCGGGGACAGGTAAAACACCATGTGACTAGGACTACTTGCCAAGTATTCTAAGAAATAAAATGCGTAAACTAAGCCGCCCCATATTCCAAATCCTCCTCTGACATCTCATCAAGATCATAAACTGCTTCTGCCTCTGCTCCTGGCCTAGTGTCTGCACCAACTGGGGGAACCTGTACTCGGGAGCGAAGTTGGTGACCCCCAGAGGCTTTCTTGGGAGCAGGAGTGTTGTTGGCACTGCCAGAACCCGATGCTCCTGCTTTGCTTCCTCCTTTGGTCCGAGTACCGCTGCGGGTGCCACCTCCTCCAGTTTTTTTGGCAGCTCGGCCTCTTCCTCTTCCTCGGCTCGGTTTAGGTGCATTCACTGTATCTGGCAAAGCTTTGTCAGAAGTGTTGGATGCCATTCCAGGAGAGTCGCCTGGCTCAGTTCCGCTGTTATCGCTGATGGGGCTATTGCGATGCCCAAGAGCGTTGGCAATGATAGCAGCGACAGACTCATCATCAGAGTGAACCTCAATGTAATTGCATCCGGTAGCAGGAGGGCTGGCAGCCCTAATCACCCTGAGAGTCGGCAATGGCATCAGCGTTGCAGATGTGCTCTCCCCATTATCCTCCAGAGAGGTATTGACTTCCATCTCTCAATCCATGTCGGGTTGGCGCAAAGCTCAGAGAATCTCCTCTTCCTCAGAGTCTGACTCTTTTTCAGCTGCTGAGATGACCGGACCGGCTCCAATTTTCTTTCACAAGAAGAGGTTCTGATTATAAAAGTTGAGGGTGCACTTGGTCGAGGTGAGTGTCGCTGTCAACTCTATAATTTGAATATAGTAGTTGATATCGTAAGAATATGGAATGCCAGATTTGTCTCCCTCTTTTTGAAAGGTACCATCGGCAGAGAGAAGATAGCGAACCTAAGAAAGTGTAAGCAGAGCCTAAAGTCTAAAGGGAGGAGCTTACAATGACTGCGGCACAAGCTATAGCACCCGGCGTAATTGCGTCCATTTGCCAGATGCGGCCATTAGTTGACCTAGTTGGCTTTCCAGCCTGAAGGGATGATGCACCATATAGAATGATGCTCAATACCTGTGAAGAAATAAGTATGTATAGAATTAAAAATGAGACAAGTATTTCATACTTTAATCATAGCCGGCGACTGAAAGAGCTGACTGCTGGCTTCATCGCCTTCTCCGATGGGATACAGAATTTTTGGACATTGCTTATATTTGTTCTTGATGTTATTGTATCCCAAGAGAGACAAGCAGAGGTCATCGGTACCTTGAGAGGCTGAAGGGAGAAAGGTCTGATGGGGAACGGGAATGTCATCAAAGATCCAAAAGGTGTTCTTCTTTATGTTGTGCATCAGGGTAGACCGTAAACCGGTCGCAGCGTCGGTCATCTGAGTTTGCATTAGTTTTCAAGAAGAAAAGATCGTACAATAAGAGGTAGACTTACGGTTTGTACAAATACGGGGTATGCATTTTCCACCATATCGTGGAATGATTCTGGGATTGCAGCATAGAGGGCTTCAATGACACGCAATGTAGAGATCTTACTCTCCACCCCAACTTTCTACGTGCCGAAATTGGGTATGAGTTTTCACTGCTGAATCGGCACCTTGTTGAGCTCTTCAAGTTGGTTGCGGTAGAGAACCAACTCCTTGGCGCTCTGAACCATAGCATATCTGAAGGGTTTGAATCTGTCCCACTATATGTTGCAGCCCACCACCAGGGCTCTCGCCTTGGACTGCACATCCTTGATCTCGGCGGGTGTAAGTAACCCTTCAAGACTGTTAGTACCTTTTTTGGACATTTTTTCTCCAGCTTGGCCGGAGGCAGAATCAGAAGATGGCAAAGGGGTGGAGGAGACCTTGAGTTCTCAGTTCTCCTGAGCTAGTGCCTGGTTCTGAAGCTGTAGCGCTTGTAAGCTCTAGTAAAAAATATATATGAGTAGATGGTCTTATCGGTGCTGAAAGGAAATTACCTTAAATAACTGTTCAACAGTTTGCTGTTCAGCATTCGAGACATTTGAACCTGCGGACATGGTGGTGAGGGAAAAAAAACTGAGGCTGCAGGCAAAATTTTAACAAATCAGCTCCGACTGGAATTACTGACACCTGCCAAAGTAAGACCGAGGAATATCCTCTCGCACATCATCATTGATAGAACTAAAGGATATTGGGCCATTGCAAGTAGAGATATCACAATTTCGTAGCCATACTAATAATCTAGCCCTGCAAAAATTAAAAGATCATCAATAAATAGATTCAGTTGGCATCAAAATTTACTTGACATACCTCTCGTTGTAACACTTTCAGACAGTTTTCAACAGCGAGAAAGTTTTTGTTGTTGAGTTGTTGGGGGGAAGAACACTTGCAAAGTGAATGCTCGACAATAAAAGCATTGAAATTCATCTGCTGTTGGCGTGGCGCTGGTATCATGTGGGAGAGATATTCGCGAATGCACTTGAAAGAAAGGGCAATCTCTTCTTTGCTGGAGCAAGGCAAACCCAAAAAAGATATACCTTTAATACCTCCAGAATTAATTTTTGCAATTACCATCACCATTTCAGCATCTGTTGGCATAGTCGCTAATCTGGTAATCGCATAGTCAGATGCAAGCAGATATGCCTGCAGGGCACCAAACTGGGGAAAGAGCTTGACAACAGGTTGGCCTTTCTCACGGTACATGCCCTGTCTGAAGTGATCCCACAATTCAATGAAGGGTGTTGGCTCCTCAGCGAAGAGAAACTTGTTATATTTTGAATTGGATGCTGCCTTCCACTATTGCGATGCATTCGCAGATGTTCATTTGTTGTTAGGCTGGTTGCTGTAGGCCCATTTGTTACAGAAGTATCCCTCTGCTTTGTGTCCCAGAGATTCATTTCGAATGGTTTTCCAATGGTTTTCATCGATAAAGAAGACAGGATTATTGGAGTCCTTCAAATACTCTGTGCGATGAAGAACTCCTCGACCCATGAGCGCACTGAAAAATCCAGCAGATGTCTGAAGATTGACCAGATCGAATGGACCACCGGACCGTAAAGACTGGGTTCGGCTGCTAGCTAGATCTCGGAAAATGCTCTGTGTATCTGTATCTGCAGCAACATATGTGATGAAGTTTCGAGCAGCCAAAGTAAGCTTTGGAGTTGTATTGAAAGGTGAATAAGGCTCAGACAAATTATCCAGGAGAAGGTATGACAGCTCAAACATGAGTTTGAGCCATTTTAAATTGCTGCAAATGTTGAACTCAGATGGTACATTTGATGATGAGGATTGGGGAGAGGAAGGCAGAGATGCGACATGAGATGGACCACCAGAGATGAGACTAGTCAAATGGGTACTAGATGACGGAAATGTTGACGTATCCTGTTCCCCAAAAAATGGTAGCGATTGATTGTTGTACTCTGTTATTGTACACCGAGGCATTCTGGACTGAATATCAAGCATTGAATATTAGCAAAAAACATAGAAAGAACAGTTACTCACCAAAATTGCTATAAGGTTATCTTGATCTGGAGCACCTGAAACTCTGGCAACCTGGCGTAGCAATAACCGCTCAACACTGCCTACATGATATATAGGAGAGTTCATGATTACTGTCTTCAGATCCATTACTTTCAGTGGTGTCGACAGATCGAATTTTTGAAGATCGAGCAGCACTGCCTTGGCACCCAAATGATCAACAAAGAACTGAACAACCAGTGCGCTCTTGTATGAGCCCTCCCAATCCAACCCTAACCATTGTGACAAGAGATCTTGGCAGACATTTATAACAGCTTGCTCTGTAGGATCGACACGGGGAAAGTGGGAATGGAAATTTGCTACACAATCGTTGGGCCAGTCAAAGAGATAATTTGAAGCGTAAATATGCTGACTTTGGTTATTTGTCAAAAGAGAAGATGCACGGTGAAAAAGATTGTGCAGAGGGTTGAGAAAGCTATTGTGGGACTTCCAAGCATCCAGCAACAATTTGTCTATGCAATCCCAAAGTGCCAGTATCGACAATTGCTCTTGTTGTCAATAAACCAATTTGGAACGCATAGCAAGGGTGTGCTGGTGACTGCTGCTTGCCCAGTGACTTAGAAGCTTTTGAATTGGTGCAAAAGACAATGTTTCTTGTGTGGATAGGTGGTCCAAATCTTGAGCAAAAGTATTGCTGTATCCCCCATAGGGGCTACAGTCAAGCTCATAGTCATTCCAAGCCTGCACCTTTGCCAATACAGATTCCAGATTTTGTTGACTAAAAATTTGTATTGCTGAATAAATATTACAATGAGCTTGCTTGGGAAATTTATTATGCAAGCTTATGATCTTTCTTTGAGATAACCTGTGCTTCCCAGCAACTTTTTGCCATTTAGATGAGGGAATATCCTTCGGCTGGTCATCTGCTCTACACTCTACAACACACCATTTAGACATTGAGATAGTTAGGTTTAGCAGTTTACTCACTTTTGCCGATGAGACACATTCGGTGATCTTCAGCCTCCAAATTGGGTTTTTTTGCTTTGGGTCTACTGCGCTTTTGCATAGAACCTTTGCTCCCATCATTGTGTCGAACCTGCTGTATATATTCTGCACAGGAGCATAAATATAAGATCAAATAAACGCATAATCTGAAACTTACTGCGTTTGGCCTGAGGATCAGCAATATGCGGTCTTCCTCCTAAAGGTCGTTCCATTTTCTCTAGCGCACCAATGTTAAGAGGAATTGTGCGACCCATTTCTTCAGCCAGGGTATAGAACCTTTCCTCAACCCTTTCAATATTGTGGTTACCGTACGGTGCAGAACAGTTGAGGTTGTTGGTATTCCAGCATTGACCTATTTGTTCTTCTGTCATATCTTCCACTGAAATATTGGATTGCAACCCAATCAAAACATCGCTGCCAGACCATCCTGGCCCCAGGTTCCATGGCTCCACAGCAATGCGTGTGCCTTCAAGTTCCATGGAGAATGCACTGAGCAGCAGGTCTCTGTCGAAGTGCACAAAATATTGAGGAGGGAATTGCTGGATAATGCCGCTAATCCATTGCATAAGGGAGCGAATGCCATGATTGAAGTGATCCTTAGGAGCTAAGAAACTGCCACCGTCACTGAGATATGTAGCTTGTTCTGTATAATGTCTTCCGATTGACAGTTGATGCATACTAAAAAAGGGATTGAGCAATTATATATTAGTGTAATAATACCTGGGAAGATGTATCCCCATTGGCACCATTCTGTAGGCAGTTTCAAAAGTGCCGCCTTTAAGGGATTGCGCCCTGTTTCTGTTCTGTGCTTTTCTTTTCCCTTTCCTTTATCTGATTGCATTTGACGTTCCTTCTTATCTCGTTTTTGGCAAACACGACAGGGGTCTGGAGGGTATGGTAATGCAGCAAACGCCAGGGTAAATTCCCCATTTAGTGTGACTTGAGGAGGATAGAGAATCACAGTGACGCGAGTATAGATTGATTTGTCTGTCTGAAAGGCATTGTATTGAGGCAAGCCTCCACCATGCATGTGTAAGCCTGAAAAATACAGAGTGGAGAATTCCTCAAGCACCCAAACGATACCAAACTCTGTCAGACAAAAACACTCCTCTGATACATCAGGATGGGGGTGTGTGAGGTTGGTCATAGCCATAGGAATCACCAGATGATCACCACCGTCACCATGATTTCCGCTATACTTCCCAATATTTTTTTTAAGGTTCTTTGTTCCTTCCTGCTCAGTTTCATCTGCTTCTGTGGAAAGGTTAGGTAGGGCTATAGCTTAAAATATATGTGGTACCTTCATGCACTGGCCTTGACTCATGGACTGTAGCATCCATCGGTATTTGATTACCTATATATCCAATTAGAAGAGATATCTTTAAGTGGTTGATAGACTAACCTCTTTGTGATGAGGCAAAGTTTGTCTGAGATGCGGGCCAGCAATTATTCATGGAAGTGCTGAAGCCCTTGTAGCGATTGAAATATCCTGTCTTGGGGAAATTTGCAAGATCTGCCCACTGCTCCATGATTTCAAGTGTGTCGGGTGCTCCTTTGCATAATCCCTCGTTGGCGGTATGAACAGCAAGCTGAAGACCGATAAGACATATATGACAGAAGAGCTACAGCAATCATACCTCATTGACATGCTGACGCAATGTGTTCTCATGGTCTTTTTCCTTTATTCCATCTGCTTTGTTTGACCGGTGAGGTGCCTCCAACCCATGTGCTTCCTGGAAACTTGTAGTGAGGTGATATGCACGCTGAGCATTTCTAACATGAAACTCAGAGCGGAAGCTATGCTCCAGGGCAATACCCCCATGATATTCCCTGTCAACTAAAACAGCTTTCGTATCTGTCATTGCATCGTCCTCACCGTAAACATCCTTTTGGAGTTCCTGGAAGTGCTCTAGTACCGGTGTTGTAAATTCTTGTCTGATTCAAGAAGACTTAAATCAACAAAAAAAAAAACAAGCAGCAGCAAGTTGACATACTTTGAGCGACTCCAAGATTTAACTATGTCCTTACTGTCCCCATCCTCTTCTTTTCCATACTTGTCACAAAAAACGAGAAAGTCGTTGAGGCTGGGCTGCAGAGCTGGCATGCCTGAGGAGAATTTAGAACATTAAACTGAGAAGAGAAACAGCAATGAACCTTTGGCAGTGGTGACACACTCTGAAAGCGTTCACGCGTGTAATTTTGCGAAATGTATTAATACCTACATTTTATAAGAATAAGTTACCAATGCAGAGGAGCAATGGCTAGAGCGCAGTATGTAAGGTGCAGGCAATAAGATGCCTTGAGTGACGCTGGGTGGAGCGCATGGCTTAACTTGAGAGTGATACTATATAGGTCACACTACGTCTAAAGTCCTAGTACTTGACACTGAGTGCGCTGACAGTGCACACAATATACGTGCTAAGAATAGAACAGAAGATGCTTATGAGATAATTAATACTTCGTGCAACATTGATCTATGACGCACAAGGCACTGCTGTACTGGCAGATGCTGCTCTAGACTTTAGAATGTCAGAATGCGATTAAATCCGAGGTTTCTGGCTTCGGCCGAAGCGCGCGAGACCTAGACAAGGAGCTGGTTGGTCTAGCTACCATAGAAATTACTAGAAGACATTATTCCGAGATACGTGAGCTGCGCAGTATGCTGCAACTCCGAGGATATACCAAGTAACATCCATATGCGTGCCGAGCACTGCTAACTGACTTCGAGTCACGGAGAAACCAGAGTCTGGACCCAGGTTGGAGCTCTGAGTAGCCGCTAAGCTATGGTGTGATGACAACGACACGCGCGGGACCCAGGAAATGGAGTTCCGCAACCCAAATAATACTATATATGGTTGTACTAATTTGTAGGACATAGACTAGATAAATAGTGCAGTGTAAATTGTAGTGTACAAGTTCCGGACCCCCGTTGTAGTCGCGCGCAAGCCCTCAGCTTGACGCCCTAGCTTCAGGAGTAGTTTGTAACTTCGAGCGAGAGAATATACCTAGATTGATAGCATTTCGAGTAACTTGAGTACCGTGCGAGGCATAGAAAGCTAACGCGGCACTTGTGCTACTGTCTGATTGATTAGTTGACTTGCGCTCTAACCTGAGAATAAGAGTTTGGTGTCATTGTGGATGCGCTCTTGTATTTTGAGGGTTTCTTGTGACGCGAGGTACTACAGTTGGCAGAGGTTCAAACCCTTTGGCTTGATTAGTACTCACTTGAGGGTATATATTTCCCAAGTGGCATAGGTTCAAACCCTGTGGCTTGCGGACAGGGTTTTATAAGGTTATTGTGTCTCTGGATCGCATAGGTTAGAACCCTGTGGATCTACAATTGGTTTGGAAGCTCGAGTGCGTAGGTTTGAATCCTGTGGCTTTAGTGGACGGTTTTGTAAAGGGTTTCTGCTTAGAGTGCGAAGCTTTGAGTCGTGTATTGTGTGTTTTAAGTTGTTTGAGGTCATTTTGTGTGTCGCTCGAGACTTATTGAGGGTTTTGTGTGCATCTCTTGACGTTGTGTGTATTGTTACTACACCTTTGCCTTGAGGCCCAGCGACAACTGTCGCTCCTCTTGTTTTAAAAGCCTTTGGACTTAGAGAAATCTAGATACCATATGAGCGCGATCGCTATACGACGTATCATATATTCTGAGAGTTTGGTTGTGCTAATTCTATCTGCTTCTATCGCATCAGAATCCCCCACGAACTTGAGGGTTTGTGTGTGTGTAGTGTTGGGTGTGGGTGTGATCAGTGTCTTCGACGCTGTTGCATTTCTAGCCTGCGCGCACAGAGTCTCTTCAGCGGCCTCATCTAGGCCACAGAATGACAAGAGCTTGGCTCCATGAGTAAACATACTATGCAAGTCAGCTGGGTCAATACTCGCTACAACAACATAAATCGTTCCGTGACCCTCAGGAACTTTAGAGTGTGATGGCGCAGTATATATATCAGGAAATTTAGGACTACGGTTTTCAGGTTCAAGCTTCGTCCACAGGCTGGGGATTGACCTCAGCTGAGGGTGAGTAGGAGTGAAGGACATTGTCGGAAAGCAGTGAGCTTGGGCCTGCTGAGCTGCGTGCAACCGTGCCCTCTTCCAGGGTAAACAGCGCTTATGACGAGGGAGGGAGCCATAGCTGAGGTCACTATTGTAGTTGGAGTCACTACCATAGCAGGAGCTGCTATCGTCACTAGAGTTGCTATTGCGGTAGCCGTCATCACTCGTCATTGGGGTAGAAAGATAAGAAGTGAATGGGAGAGAATATGCCGGATCAATGTTTCCATGTCTATCTCTGTCTATCCCATGTAGACGACCCGGGTCTATCCTGAGTAGACAAAGATAAGGGATTAAGGATGAACATGGCTATGATGCAATCTCCGGTACTTGAGGAGAACTTGGGCTGGCAATGGCATCATCTCATTAGTTGTAGAGCATCTGAAATACAGGTTAAATCCTCTCCTAGCTTCTGCCACATTAATCTCCTCCCCTCCCTTTAAGTCAAGCTCTGTCTGCCCTTACAGTATATGGGCTCCTTCGCCTGTTTCTCATCACCCTGAAGATTTGCCATGCCGTTCTCACCTCCTGCACCGTGGGTCTCCCACCTATATACTACCAAGGCTCCCTCAGTTCGATGAGCTATGCTCTCCTGACAGTGGCTAGTGCCTTCGTATCTGTCTGTCCTCTGGAATGCCCGCTAGCGACTACACCATTCTCACCTGCGGATACGCAGTTGACTGCGAGCCGCGCATTCTTCAAAGAGGCAGAACAAGGGTTGGAGTGAAAAAGCGGGACACACTAGACGAGCTCGCAATGAGCACAATCATTCGATGGGAGACAGGGAGCTGTCACCACCAATATTGGACTTGACAATGGCTCCTTCACCGCTAAAACATCATCTCCATCTCGTTACTCCTATCCATTGCATCATCACTGCCATTCCCACCCTCGTTTGCGCCGAATCTCTCTGCAGCGATCCCAGCACCACCCCTTGCGTCTATGTCATCTGTTACCCACTCACAGATGGTCTTCACAATCAATGAAGGATTTTCTCCCACCATGTCCACCGCTGTGCTAGTCCAGGGAGTAGAGGAACGTCCTGCCCTCGAAGAGGCAATACAGCAGATGCTGGAACATCCCTGCTAGCATTCGTTTCTTTGTTGACTTCAAGGTCAGTACCATCGTCTATGGTCACAACTGCTTCAATGGTAGTTGGGGTTCAAACCAGGATTGGGGAGGTGATCGTTGTAAACCACTTGGTCCCACAGCAGGCGGCGGTGGTGATAAAGGGACCATTTGGGGAGGGCCAAAGAAGATTTTCATGACTGGTGTAGCAGCTGCCGCGTTCTCGGACGCACCAGCGAAGGATGCATTGGCGATGATGATTCAGTGCCTGACTGGAAGACATTATTGTCTTCCCAGCTGCTGTCTTCCTGCTTGATCATTGAGTTGATGTTCAGTAGATAAGAGATGTGCTACGCACAGCATGAGACCCAACGGCTTGACACTCCTGCAGTTTCTGACTGCGAGAACATAAATACATCAGATGTCGACTCACAGATATAGAATATGCCACTCACAGCTTTCTTACTTCTTCCGACTTTGCAAGCTGGTAGCTCCTCCTCAGGTTCACTCCTTTCCACCAACATTGGGGCCTTGGTGATGGTGGATTTACACGACGGACCACCAAGATTCAGCTGTGCAGAGGAATGATGGCGTTTGAGCTGTAAAGTCTATGCTCAGCACAAGTCAAAATTACAATAAAAATATAAACATACTGGGTCAGGACGAGGCGGAGAGGACTCCATTTCTTGAGTTGGGGCCCTAGAAAGACGTCTGGAAGACCTCCTTGCTGGTGCAGTGGACTTGACACAGAGTCGGCAAAATGAATACAATCAAAATGTGACATGCTCACCTTTGATTCACTACCGCTAGTCAGTAGTTGGCAGCAGCGAGAGAGCAGGGAGGTCGGGTCGGATCTGCGCACAGTGAGCTTGATTCCATCATATTAGAAAGGGGGTTCTCACCAAATTCGCTGGCATTGGCTCCAGCCCACACACAGTGCCGTCTCGCATCCCTTTCAGCTCTACCTCACCCATCTTCTTCTCAGTGCCATCTCCCATATCAGAGGAGCAGACCCTGCCCATTCACACCAATTCTCCTCCAGATCCTTTGAATACCACTTATCCTAGTTGTACCCCCCTCCCCACGATGCCCAGGTGCTCCGCTCGGAGGGATGTACACCACAGAGGACATCTCCAAAGCACTGCCATGTGGTGCGAACATAGTGTCACGGGATATATCAACTGGGACAACCGAGTGTACAAGTCTCAGGTTGACCACATGCTTGCGAGCCGTCTTAAGTATCTTGGGGATCATCCGAATAGCAAGTAAGCTGGGACCAAGACTGTTCGTATGCAGACTGAGATGGTGATGAGTCTTTTTTTCGAAAAAAGAACATGCCACGTATGTTTTCTCCCAACCTTCCACTTGTTCGTATTTCGAAATCATCATACTGGCACTTTCAACGAGAATGTCCAATCTGTTCAGTTTCTGCTCTGTCCTATCAGCAAACGTGACGATGCTGTTGAAATTGGTGAGATCAATGATCCATAGCTCCCTTGGAGTATCCAGTGTCGGCTTGGATATCTGTAATGATCACATCAGTGGGGCCATAAGTATGATAATCAGAATGAACACATGAACCTGAGCCTGTTTTCCCTTTGCTTCATCTCTTGCAGTCAGAACCAGCCACACAGGGTTCATCCCAGCAAAACATTTTGCGACTTCGAATCCTAGTCCGGTATTGGGGCCAATGAGAATGAGTGTCTTCCCACTCAAGTCGGTGATGACGACGGCGGGCATTGGTCTGGTCTGCGACCCATTGCTTGTGAGTCCTTCGAGCCATCGTCGTGGGGGATAATGAAGGAGTCGTCTGTGGTTCATGATGGCAGGGCGATAAAACATATCTTCCGAATCGCTGGACATTAGAATGTTAGTCACACAGCAGCCGGTACGGGGAAATATTGCATACAGCCCATAGTCACGCTTTTGAGTATTGACCGGCATCCGTTTTTGAGCCTTGAGACAGACCGTAGACGGTAGGAAGACCGGAAAGGGCACCAGGGAAGAAAGGAATGTTGCGGTCGAGTATAAGAAGGCGATGAAGGAAATAGAAGGGGATTTTTGGTATTGGTATGCCAGGGTAGATGACAGACGTGGATAGATTTCATGATTCTGCTATGAAAGCACTCGATGAGTATTTAGACCTTTTTCTGCAGTGGAATCTACTCACTGAAATACTTGAGGTTCGTCATGGCAACCGCAACCCATATAGCATCGAGGGGGGAGTTCAACAGATTCTGAATCTGCTTGCACTTGGCCTTATTGAAGTCTTCAGCATCCGATATTGCCAGATGAAATATCACATCGCAGGTGGATTATCTGACATCACGTCAGATATTCCAAGCCTATTTTGCATTGCACAAAATGTTGCCCCTACATTGACATCATGTCAATGCACCCTGCCAAATAGTTGAACTTGAGAGAGATGGAAGATGGCGAGAAGAAGAGGACCGAGCATATGACAGGGCAGAGTGATGAGAGTATTGCACAAGGTAAATGTTCAGAGTGCTGACAGTGATGTCAGGTGAGCAGTAGATAGAAATCCCAGTGCCTAGGATGGAGATGAATCGGCGGCCATCGCTCAAGATAGGGACATTGTGGGTTCAAAGAAGTAGTGCCATCGTCTTTGGCAACCTTGAAAACAGTAGAGTACTGAAGACGGGGCTGAATGGAGGCCTCATTGCACAGTGGTAAGTTGATGTTGGGAAAGGGGGATGATAAATGGTACAGCCATCGTAGCACAAGATAGCGGGCTGGCGTGGTGAATCGGATGGCACCATTGTATTCGGAGACCTTGAAAACGGGGGCTCCCTGAAGACAGGACAAAACAGGGCCCTTGTTGGGTGGTGGTGGGTTGATGTTGGAGAGAGGTGGGTTAAGTGACTGCATCACTGTCACGCAAGATAGAGAGCTTGCGTAGCCAAACGGATAGCACCATCGTATTCGGCAACCTCAAAAACAGTAGTTCACTGAAGACAAGGGCAAATGGGGACCTCCTTGGGTGGTGGTAGGCTGATGTTAGGGAGAGGGGGAATAAATGGTGTTGGGCATTGTCGGGCGAGATAGCAGGATCGTGTGGTCAAACGGAGAATGGCATCATCTTCAGCGACCTCGAAAACGGGGGTACACAAAAAACGAGGTAGAACGGAGCCCTTGTTGAGTGGTGGTGATTTGATGTTGGAGAGAGGGCATTTGGAGCTGCAATTGTGTGACTCTTTAGGGTTGACTGAATAGACCTTGGATGCACATAGTTATATAGACTCTTTAATGTAACGGTTAATTGATATAATTTCAAATTCCTGCGCTGGCGCCAACAATAAAAATAAACAATCTAAATAATTTATTTTACTTTCCTTGTCCATTATTGTTAGGCTCTGCCTGACACGTGACCTTATTAATGTAAGGCGTAATAGAGCTGACTCACGTTCGGTCAATCACTCGTATTAGCGCTTAGTCAATTGGTGCTAATCGCAGTATTGGCAAAGTGTAGATAAACTTTAGTTCGAGACTAAGGATATACAGTCGAGAACTATACTACTTATATACTAAACGTCGTATGCTAAGAATAGATCAATGTCCGTGGTTACCGCAAGGGAACCGTTTGTCAAACGTAAGAGAAGTCGTGCTAGGCGAGCGAATGTCGCAAGCCGTAGTAAAGGTCCGGTAGTCGTTCGTTAGAGTCGTGTCAATGACGTAGGCTATGACACAGCCGCGGTCCGGTATCTGGTAGATAAGCGATGAGCGCCGAAGATAAGATATGATTAGATAGGTGCTCGAGAGATAAGATAAGGAAAATGGAAAAATCGTAACATTACCCTCTCGTTAAGGCAGACGTCCCGACTGCCTAGGGCTCTTCTTCGGTGTCGAGTTGCGAATCGTATTGAGCGTTCCAATACTCCTCCAGGTATTTCTCCCAGAGAGTGACGTCGGGATTTAGAACCCATTTCTGAGTCCCGTCTTCGCGTTGAGCGAGGTATCGTACGTCTCCGTCAGGTGTGTACTCGTGATCAAGCACCATTGCGAGGGGAGAACGAGGTTTCATTACGATTTCTCGTATGGCTTGGCCTTGCTTTCGCTTGGCTTTCTTCTCGTAGTCTGCAATCGCTTCCTTTGCGTTGCCCATGTCTATCTCGTGAACCCAAGAGTTGTGCTCCCGTGTCCAGCCGACCCACTTGATGAAGTAGTGGATTACCGTCTTCGACGGTTGTCCTCGTCGTCCTCGAACTTTGGACGATTTGGAGTTGAGGATCTCCTCGATCTCGTATTGTTCTTCGTTTTCGATGAGATCCGGAGGAGGCGGTGGAGGCAGTTCCTGATTGGGGAATGCCGGAGGAGTGTACGGGGTTAACAGCTTCTCATTGAAGCGTGGGTGGATCTTCCAGTGCGGCGGAAGTCGTAGCTTGTACGCGGAAGCGCCAGGCTTTATCGATGATCTCGAAGGGACCAACTCGTTTGTCGTCGAGTTTCTTCTTTGGTCACGGGCAGGATGGAGATTCGGTAGAGTCAAGCCAAACGCGATCTCCAGACTGGTAGTCGACCGGCACTCCTTCTGTGCTTGTCGGCTTGCTTCTTCATCCGTCCTGCGGCGGCCTCTAATGCTTCTTCGGTCTCCTTATGGATTTTGGCCATGGCGTCGGAGAAGTCGGTGGCGGCGGGTACTTCGGAATTGGGAGTACGCGGGGAATCGGGAAGGATTCGGGGGTTTCGGCCGTACATAACCATGAACGGGCTTTTACCGGTGGCGGAGTGAACGCGGTTGTTATGCGCGAACTCTGCAATAGGGAGCCAGTCGGCCCAGTCGTCTTGCTGATGATTGATAAAGATCCGAAGATACTTTTCAACCTCCTGGTTGACTCGCTCTGTCTGTCCGTCGGTCTGTGGGTGGAACGCGGTACTAGCGTTCTGCTTGATGTCGAGCATCCGGTATAGTTCGGTCATGAACTTGGACACGAACTGTGGTCCTCTATCCGATATGACAACCTTCGGCATTCCGTGTCGCGCATATACGTGGTCGCGTAGGATGCGAGCCCATCCCTCGGCGGAGAGGTCTTTGTTGCAAGGGACGAAGATGACGCCCTTGGAGAATCGGTCTACTACGACTAGTAGCGCATCGTATCCGTTGGACTCAGGAAGTCCAGTGATCATGTCGACGGAGATGTGAGTCCATGGCTCCGTGGGGATCGCGTTCGGGTGTAGAGGCGCTGCCTTGGCTTGATTGCTAGACTTGGTTCGTTGACAAGTTTCGCAACCAGCGATGTACGCCTCGACGTCTTTCTTCAGCTTGGGCCACCAGTACTTGCGGAGGACGAGTTCACTGGTCTTGGCGACTCCGGGGTGTCCGGCGGTGATATGGTCGTGGCTGCGAGCGATGATCTCGCCTCGAACAGCCCGATGCTGAGGAACGTAGATACGGTCCTGGTAGTACAGGATCCCGTCCTTCTCTGTGATCCCTCGTTCGTGCTCGAGGGACGTGGCGATGCCTTTATCCCAAAGTTCCTTTTGACGCGTGATTTCCATGACTCGGGAATTAGCGTCGGCTGTCGTGGGCATGATCATGGCCCGGAAGTGTTCGGGAGACAATACTACGATGTCGCCGTTGTCGTCTTCGCCTTGGTCGTGATCGACGCGGCGACTGAGAAGATCCGCCTTGACGTTGGCGGTGCCAGGTTTGTGCTTGAGTACAAAGTGGTATTCGGCCAACTCTGTTACCCAGCGCGCTTGTCGTCGGTTCAGCTTCTGTGGCTTGCGGAAGTACTGAAGGTTTTGGTGATCTGTCCAGATCTCCACGTCTTGTGCCGCGCCCATGAGGTAGTGGCGCCATTCGCTGAGCGCGAGCATGATCGCTAGCAACTCCTTGTCGTAGATTCGTAGTTGCGCTCGGTCTGCGTGAGCGCCTTGGACATGAAGGCTACGGGCCTCCACTTGCCGTCTTGTTCTTGGCTGAGTACGGCGCCGACGGCTCCGTTGCTCGCGTCTGCTTCTACCCTGAAGCGTCCGTCTTTGTTCGGGATGGCGAGGATGACGTCCTCAGCCATTTGCTTCTTTCAACTGTTGGAACGCCTGGTTCTGCGCAGCGCCCCAAGTCCATTCTGCCTTTCCCGTGAGCTGGGTTAAAGCGCGTACCACCTTCGAGTAGTTCTTGATGAACTTTCGATAGAAGTTGGTGAAGCCGAGGAACGATTGGAGTTCCTTCTTCTTCGTCGGTGTCGGCCATTCCGCTATGCCGGCGAGCTTGACGGGGTCCATGCGTACGGATCCTTCGCTGATGATGACTCCGAGGTACTCTGTCTCGAGGACCTCGAACTCGCACTTCTCTGCTTTGAGGAACAACTTGTTCTCGCGCAGGCGTTGAAGTACTCGTCGTACGATGCGTCGGTGTTCGTCGAGATCCTTGGTGAAGATCAGGATGTCGTCGAGGTATATCGTGACCTTTCCTTCGGAGATGAGGTCCTTGAAGATGTCGTTCATCATCCATTGGAATGTCGCGGGCGAATTGGTAAGCCCGAAGAACATGACGGTGGGCTCGAACAAACCCCGGTTCGTGCGGAAGGCGGCTTTTCCTCATCACCCTCCTTGATCCTGACGTTGTTGTATCCCCAACGAACGTCGAGCTTCGAGAAGTACTTGGCTCCTTGAAGCTTGTCGATGAGCTCCGATATGAGCGGGAGCGGGTATCGGTTCTTGATCGTCATCTCGTTCAGCTTGCGATAGTCCTGAACGGGACGCAAAGAACCGTCCTTCTTCTTGACGAAGAAGAACGGTGAAGCGAAACGGAGACTTGGAATCGCGAATGCGACCAGACTCCAGGTTCTCGTCGAGGAACTTGTCGAGCTGTTCCTGTTCGTTTCGGTTCAAGGGGTATACCTTGCAGTCGAGCGTTGACTTGGCGTTCGGGATTAGCTCGATGGCGTGGTCCCATGGCTTCCGCTCAGGAAGTTCGTCGAAGTTCTCTTTCGAGAACAAGTCGTGGAAGGAGCGGTAGTCGGAGGTACCATCTCCTCGAAGGTCTTCTGGGGTTTCTCTGCGTGAGCAGCGGCGGCGAGATCGTTGGCGTGATGACATGCGCGGATCTCGAGTTCTTCTTCCATGTTGACGGCGAGAATACGGTCACCGTCTTCGAGTTCGTCCCATGGGTCGTCGGGATCTGCGTCGGGGAGAGGGGAAGGGATTCTTGACGCATTGACAGCGTCCGAACAGAATAGTTCCCGTCTTCCAGTTGACCGTCGGGTTGATGACGTTCAACCAATCGTGTCCGAGGTAGAGATCCCTCGGACCCTAAGTCTGTGACTGCGAAGTCGATGCGTTCGCTGTGGTCACCAATCTTCATGCGGCATTCCACATATTCGGTGATGTCGCCCGCCGCGTTGCGGGTTCCGTCGGCGTTGTAGACGCGTACTGGCGTGGCTACCTTTCGGGTGTCAAGTTGGTGTTCCTTGACGTATCGTCGGTTGATGGCGCTGGAAGTACAGCCGCTAGTCCAACAACCCTCTCGTTAGGAGAGTCTTCGTCCCTGTACAGGGGTTCAGCTGGACGTCGATCGTGAAGTCCCTTTCGCTGGATCGTGCCCTCCGAATGTAGAGAGGCGGTTCGCGGAGCTGGTAAAGCTGCTCCCGGGCTGTCTCTCCTCCGAGGCGTAGAGCGGCGAGGAGTTCGGGGGTAAGTTCGGGGGTGCGGTCCTTGTGCGTCCACACGAAGAGTGCAGCACGGGCGGCGTTGTCGTTTCGTGCTTCGCGGATGGCGCGGAGCGTCCAGTCTACCTCGAAAGGCTTGAACCACCGACCCTCATCTGTGGGAGGGGCTCGGGATTCGGTCGTCGGTGTCGTCGTTGCGCTTTGACGATAGTCGGGGCGCTTTCTTTAGCGAGCCAAATCTGGAACGCTGTATCGTCGTCTTCGTCAGGTACTTCAATGACTGTTACCTGGGGCCCCCTTTTTACCGCCTGGGCGCTAGCAGCTTCCTCCTGCGGCAAAGATGGCACCTTCGCCCTTCCCTGTTCCTTCAGGGGCGGGATGCTACGGTCCCGGTCAGAGTGTATCAGACGACCGTCCCCTATGTCGAAGGATCGATCGGGAACGGAGGGGCGAGCTTGAACCGCGAACGCGGGATTACCAGTTTCAGCCCCTGATTCGTCAGTCTTAACAGCTGCCTGCCTTTTTATCCCCATCCCGGGGCGAACAACAGCCCTCGCACTCATCGGAGTTTCGGATCGTGTCTTCTTGGCGTCCCGCGACAAGGGAATTCTCCCTTCAATCGCGTTCGACGGTCGTCCTATCGGCCCATCCGTCATGCGGGGCAAGCTCGCATTGTCGATGGGTGCTACTATGGTGGGCAGCTTATCGCCAGACTCTTTTGCCTGTTGCCTTTCGGCGCGTGGGCTACTCGAGCGGTGGTTAGCCTCAATGTCGGAGGCGTCGTGGGGTTTTGTGGCCGCGTCCCCGTCCTCGCTTGGAGAGGCGATTGAGGCCAAGTCGTCGTTGTCGTGTCGTCGGTGTCGTTGCCTTCTACCTGTAGTAAGGCGTATCGGTTCTGTGATTCTAAGACTGGGGTGCTAGTCGTGCGGGAGACGTTAAAAGCGGGGAAATTCGTATCGGGTATATTCGAATGCGTTGTAAAACAAGTAGGATTGAATGGAGTACCTACGAAAGAAGAATGAGACCGTCCAGCGGAACACGAGCGCGCACCAGTATGTAAGTCCTTGGCGGTACTAGGGGAATCGGACCCTAGACCGCCGTTGCTTTTACCTCCTCCTTCACCTCCTTCGACTTTGCTCTCCGTCACCGGCTCACTAACTTGTAGCGACCGGATATCTCGGTGAGTCTTCTTGTCGGGGCAATCCCGACCTAGATGTCCGTGCTTACCGCATCTGAAGCACAATCCTTTCGCCCTCATCTCTCCGATCTCCATCGGTATCCCTGCCCCCCGTGCGTCGTCCATTGCCGCTGGAATCGCGGCCGGCTCCACTGCTCGATCGGTTGCCCGTACGACGAACTTGTCGCGCCCCCTGCTGCTTTTGCGTAGCTGCTGGGGGCGGTAGTGGTTGCCCTTCTGGGGAGGTCGCTGATCGCGACTGACTCCGGCGCCTTGGTCGAACGCCCACTTCTTCTGCCTCTCGTCGTACATGGCGCAGGCGCGCGCCTTCCACTCTGGGTACGTTTCGGGAATGTCGCGCCCGAAATCCGCGATGATCTTTGTGTACGGAGTCGGGGAAGTCCGATCCGTACGGCCTTGACGAGTACTCCTCTCTCGGTCTCGTCGTTCCTTCGGTTGGCCACTTGGCCTCTCTTCTCGAGTTCGTAGAAGTACTGGGTAGCGGGGAGCTTGCCCATCCTCAACTTCGAACATCTTCGCTTCGTGGATTGCCTCGGACGCGGGGTCGCGGAAGCGTTCCTTCGACTAGAGCGACGAATTCGGCCCAGGTTGGGTACCGAAATCGTGCGGGGTATGTTGTTGGCGGCCCAGAACTCGGGTCGCTTGTAGACCCACCAGTCCTTGGCAGCGCCGTCGAAGAGGGAGGCGGCGAAGGTGACGTACTGGGAGTCGTGGAGGAAGTAGGAGGCGAAAGCCTCGAAGTAGGCGAGGCAGTCGCCGATGAATCGTTCGATGTCGTCGTGGGCCCCCTTGAACGACTTGGGGGTTTGGATCATGATGGGTTTGATCCCGAGGTAGGCAGCGTCTGGCGGGGCGCTGCCGTTGGCTGTGGCTGCGGTATCTTCCTTCCCTTGCCAGGGGGAGGGACGCGGGACGGAGTATCGGTCACTTCCGTTCGTGGAAGCGGCCGATAGGGATTGGGGACGGATGGTCGTCCGCGGGCGGGTCTTTTCCCGTGGGGTCGTCGGGGTCATCGTCAGTCATCGTCGTCGTCGGGATCGGGGAGGGGCAGGCGTTGAAGCCCCAGACTTTGTCGAAGCCCATTGCCTCATCCTGGGCGGCCTCGTACTCGCGTCGGAGCTGCCTTGCTCGCATCCTTTTCTCGGTGGATTTGAGCGCTGCTTCCGCCCGTTTCCTTTCGGCGGAGCTTGGTCGAGGAGGCTGGTTAGAACCTCCTTCTTCGACGTCGATGGGGACATCGGTGTTGGCGTCTCCTC